>PVIC010000322.1:0-134343 GCA_004025085.1 Thryonomys swinderianus | reverse complement strand
TTTTGAATTAAAAATGGAGAATGGATCTTGCAACTATTTCTTTGAAATGTACACACTTCACCTGTAAAAGAATTTCTAAACCAGGAGTTTCCAGAGTTAATACATGGTTAAGAATGGTAGTGTATATTGCATATGTTACGCAGTTTCAAATGTATTTTGAAAGCTCACATCTATGTTCTAATATTTTCAGCTATTCTACATAGCATGTGACTTAGGCATTTACCTAGTAGAGCTTGGAATTTCATATATCTGTCTTTATTATAGTGAACATAACTTTATGTGTAGCATAAAGCAGAATTTGGAATGAAGTAGTAACATTCTGAATGATATCCAGCTTTATTATACACTTAGAAAACTTTGTAAATTATTATAACTTTCTAATGTAAAACTGTGATTTTATTTTCCAGGTAAAGTAATGCAATAATTATTCAACTTGCTTAATTTTCACCAACAGACGTGTTTAGTTATGCATATGTAATAGTAAGCATTGCTAGATTGTATTCATATTACTTACATAAACTATTAATTACTAAAATACAGTTCCCTCAAGTGTTACAAATGTGTACCTTTTGATATTATAATATTACACTGTATTCTAACATCTAATTGCTTATAAAGAAAAGAAAGGGCAATTCTTCATGCTAGCCATTAAAGTATTAAATGTCAACAATAGGAGTAAACATTACTCCTTGGACCTCAGAGAAAGGGTGGTTGTGGCAAGGGATAAAATAGAGAAAATATTCTTGAACGAATATGTCCAACTTTAGAGATTTATTTGGTTTTCATAATTTTGTACATGCAGGTAAAGTTTCTGATGATAGTGATCATCAAGAAAAAAAAGTTGATAAACATTCTGTTAATTATTTTGAGAAATTTCACTGTTACAACTTCTCCAGCCATTAACACATAAGTTATGGAGAATGCATAGCAATGACCTCATATGTGTATTTTTGAATACTTGTTATAACTAGTAACTATCTACTGTCACTGTTCACTTCCGCAAGTATTAGCTTGCTTAATTTGCATAATCTATTTTAATCTTATGAGATAACTATGACAGATGATGAAAACAAGAAGTGAAAATATCGGTAACAGGAGGTCACACGTGGCAACATTTTGAATGCACACATTACACTCGTAATCACGAAAATCCCATGAAGGTTCTGCAGTGGATCTAACCTGCTAACCACAGACCTTGTCTTTAATGCGCATGACCGTGGCTTGGGCCGGAGCCCCACAGCGTACTGTAATAGAGTCAGTCAGTCTCAAGAAGCAGAAAAGGAGCGGTGAACACCGTCTTTGATGCTACAGACTCTGCTGCTCCGTGGAGCACATTTTAAACATCAAAGCATTAGGTGACTGTGTCCAGAAGTCAAAACTAAATATCGAAGACAAGTTAGTTTATGCTTCGTTTTTACTAGTAAAATAGAATAGCTGGATATTTCAATCCAATAGAATTGCAGCGCGATGAGATTTTCTCTTGGCCTTGCTGAAGAACTTTGATTAGAAAGTGAAGTTCAATGGATAATGGTTCATATCTCTCACAGTCTATATCAGTCTCTTTCCTATTACAGTGGCCAAATATGCAACACCTGCAACTTAAAGAGAGAGAGGTTTATTCTGGCTCTTGGTATCAATCCAGCAAGTACATAGCAGAGAAAAAAGTGCTAATGCCATGGCAGGAAGCAGAGACAAGCGAGGAGCCGGGATCAAGCTTCCAGCCCACAGCCTCCCTCGTCTGCCTCTAACCAGGCTGCACCTTCCAACACTATACTCGGCTACCGAAATCAGCTGCTCACAGTACATGCAGCTAATGAACTCATTATCTGAGGAAGCCACCACTGACTGTTGTGCCCCGTGGTCTAATCACCTTCCCCAAGCCCCACGTCTGAATACTTTAGACTTCTGGGCAACATTTTAGATTCAGATTGGACAACATTGTCCTTAGTACAATTCTTCTTAGATATTTGGTATTATGTCTTTTAGCTTGATTTCCCCCCTCGGAGCAGGAGGGGGCTGAATCAGGAGTGTGAGAAGACTGGATTAGTCCATGGATTGAATTGACATAGTTCTAGATGGGACTGAGTGCATTTCCTGAAGACGGAAGACCCATCTGGGTGAGTATGTATGGTGCCAACTGGTGGCCTATGGTCTGGGTGAAATATCAAAGGAAGGAGAGAAGTCAGGCTGGAGACTTTGATCTGTCTGCTGCAGCATGAGCTATTTCTCTTCTGCCATGACCTTTGGCCATCTTCTTCTATTTCAAACTAAAACCACGGGCTGAAAATGCAAAATGAGGAGGGATACAAACACACTGGGTATTTGGTTCTCACAACAGGCCTAAATGATAACTATTAACAATTATTACTTTGAGAAGCAGAAGTCCAAGGTAACTGTTTAATATTACAGGTATATGAGGAAGAGGGTGGTGAATATCAAGGCCTTTCTACTCAACCCTGTTACTTTTCTCCCTTCCATCAGCCAGCCTTGATATCAAAATGTGCTCCATTAATTATCTAAAACTATATGCTAGTACTAAAACAGCCAAGACATAGCCATATATTGATTTTTTAAAAATACAGAAAATTCAGGCCATAGCAATTCAAGTTCCCATTTTTTTCATTAATGTGAACCTGTCCAATACAATAACATAGCTGTATCTATTATTTTCTTGGACTCTAAAATCCAAAATACATTTTAAAGAGGCTTTTCTCTTTCACTTAGCTACTCTATTCCCTAGTGATTTTGTGTGAGGTGATGTTTGTATTATTTATTTCTCAGATATGTACAGTTGGTTTGTTCAAAACAGATTGGTTATTTCATCTTTCTTGTTTATTTTAATACAACTAAATATTTTTGAAATGCTGTCATCTTTATGTAAGAATGTTATAGAATTTTAGGCTATCATAGAGCTCAAAATTGATCTGAAAATGTCAGGTGAATTTACTATGCTCTGAGGGGTAATATTTACACAGAAAAAAGCATCTGTTACTGTGGAGACAGAGTAATGAAGATAAATCAAGAAATGCTGTCAGTCTGGAGAGAAAAATAACTTTAAAATTCCTTATCATAGGCAGAAAAGGTGTTTGATAAGCCTAGGACTTCTCAAAGGGTCTGACTTTTTTTTTCTGATAACTGGCAACAGCTCCATTCTTGAAAGAAGTACCTAAATCACTCTGTCCACTGCATCAACAGTGCATTCAGCGGTAATAGTGAGCTTTCTCTGGAAACGTGTGTCCTTTTTGAAATATATACTTCTGTTGAAAACTGAAGAGTAGATCCATTCTGTTACACATGGTGTCTACATGTCCCCCCCAAAGCCTCATGAAATCCTTTGCAGAGGAGGGAGAGTCCGCAGTGTGTGATGCTTGGATTAAGGGTGTGTGGTCTCTACACACTACACATGAGTGACTGGTTTGCTCTGCCCTCATCCAGGCAGTCTGAATAAAAGGGGCACAATGTCGCTGTTAAATTGTCTTGTTGCTTTGCTGCCTTTGGGCAGCCATGAACTGTTGTCCTACGTTGGCACCAGCCCATGAAGGACTGAAATCTCTACAAACTCTAAGCTAAATAAGCCTTTTCCCTTCTAACATGGTGTGGTGGACATTTTGTCTCAGCAATAAGAGAAAATTAACTAAGACACACTTGGAGTCACGTAAGGCTTTAGGGCCTAGTGAATCATCATCCTGTTGTACACAAGCAGCTGTGCAAAGGTTTTCAAGGGAAGCTGAGGACAAAGTGCAGTGATTACACTGCACACTGAACTCCGGGGCCACGCGATGGCTGGATAGCGAGAGGAGAGGTCTCTAGAGGTACAAAGATGAAGGGCTGGCACAGCCTTCCTTCTGACTCTCACGCCTGCTTAATTATCTCACAGAACCCTTTAGGAATAGCACAGTTAGCATCACAACATCTGGCTAATAAACAATAACCCTAGGGAAGGAGCCATCAATGATTTAGTTCTTCTTTCTTTAATTTTTCCTGGTGCGTACTTTAGAAAATATAGATAATAGAGGGATTCGTAGTAAATATGGTTTCTGCACACCTCTCTCTTCTTATTGGTTGCTCCTTCCAGCAACCCTTTTGTTCTCCATTCCTCAAGGTCAGCAAGCTCTTTCCTGCTACTGACCTATAGACATTGCATTCTTGCTTCAGGGCACACAGCCCCAGACTCACCCTTTGATGATTTCCTTTGTGATTTCACATTTCATAAGGGATTGTTTCTTTCAACTGCAGTAAGCTACTTATCAGACACTTCATTGAATGTCTGGCTTTTTATTGAAACATTTATGCAACACAGGAGTAGAGAGATATGTTCATTCATTTTTGATTGCTCACATTGCTTGGGACCTAATAATTTATTAATGTGGAATAATAGTTGATGGACTATCTGTAAAACCCTGCAGAACTGTTTAGGTTTGGATCCTTAATTAGTGGGTATTGCTTTGAGAATTGTGAATTAGTATTGCATCTAGGGGTGTCCAGATGTGATTGTGGAAAGTTCAATCTCAACTGAAATGGTTAACTTTGAATGAGTAACTGTTTGGAGTATTTTTTGAAAAGTATTTGTGGGATTTGAGGCAGGAATTATAAGGATTTATTAACTAGTGTCCGGATTATGATTCTTGGTTGCCCTCTACATATATACATTGAATAATATTAGAGAGACACTTTGTCAGTTTAAAGTACTGTGATAGATCATCGAGAAACTATGTTTTGGAGAAAGTAATGATTTCAGAGTGCAATTCAACATTTGGTTACTGACTGCTATGATTTGGAATGTAATTTTTAAGTTCTTATGATATTGTACATTTCTTTTTCTCTTTTTATCCTGTTGGACATGGAAGTACCACTGACATTTAAATAACAAATGAGAAACAGGGTACTAAACTTATCACTGTGAAAGCTGCATACACAAGTAATCTTAGTGGAAATTCACATCCTGGTAAGATATCACCATATAGTCTTCTTTTCAACCAATAGCTACTAAATTGAGGCACTACATAAGCAGGTTTTCAAAAAATGTAACCTTGGACAAGGCAGGATCAAATTCATCACCTAAGAACATTCTAGAACTATACTATGGATAGAATATTTTGTTAAATGCCCAGGACGACAGAAATGGATTTTTATTTCTTACAAAGTAAAGAAAATCTGTTTTGAATGATTGATTCTTCACAGCTAATTGTTTAGTTATCTTCAGAAACTAGCTTTATACAGGCTTAACTTACTGTTTTATTTTCTTTATGAAAAAGAAAATTTAGGAAAATTAAAATATTCACCACCCAAAAAGGCTTTTTTTTTTTATAAAACTACTCTATAAAAACTATTTGCATGATTTCCCTTGCTCCAGGAGTAAACCCTGGAACAAACTTCAAAAGCTAAGCTGGGCTCCACTGTTTACAGTTACCTTGGATTTTAACTAGATGTGCAAGTTGACTTGTGACCGTGGGGAATCTTGCCCATGCATAGCATATGGATTGCTGAGGCCATGGCAGAAAACCAGTCCCACAGAAGCAACTTCATGTTCCTCTGAGGAAGATCCAAAGTGCTGTGGAACAAGGAATACAAATGAGTGGTGCCACCCACAACTGCACATGAGGTTATCAGAATACAACCTTCATGAAGGGACTCTGAAAGGGGGGCGGGAATCAACAGTGTTTTCAAGCTATCACATATGCCCCCGTCAAAATTTGAGAATTCCATGCTTGAAGTTGTCTACATGGGGAAACACCAAATGAACATATACTAAGATCTGAGAGCTCCTCTATTCCCCATTCACACTCACGACACACGACTGTTGAAATATTTTACAATGGCCAAAGAAGGGGTGTACATGGACTTTTTTTATTAGGGGGACTACCTTTTAAACTAGATTTTGTTAATCCATTTCAGCCTCAGGTCAATTCCCTTTCCTCCATTCCCTTGTAGATATCTACTGGTCAATGTCCAGTAGCATAAATAGGGTTTCCTGTGGCACATCTGGAATCATCTGGTCTAAGCTGAAATAAGCAAAGTTCAGAAAGTCCTTTTCTTCTTTGTCTTCAGCCCCTGCTAAATCTGACAAAGGGATTTCCAGAGGCAAGCGGTTTTCTTGATCTCTCTACTCTTCCTCCGGCCGTAGTTCTTCCACCTCCCCCTCTTCTTCATAATCGCCGTCTTTCCGCTCCTCTTCCTCCTCCTCCTCCTCCTCCTCCTCTCCTTCTGTCTCTGCCTCCTCCTCTTCCTCTGTTTCGGGCATTTCCTCTCTGCCCTCTTCTTCCTCCTCCACACCGCATCCCTCCTCTTCATACTTCTCTCCTGCATTGCACTCCTGCTGCTGCTGCTCCTCCTTCATCTCTTCCTCCTCCTGCAGCAGCTGCGGGCCGGGAGATTCTTTCTCCAGCAAAGGTGGAGGACTTAGGAGCAGAGAGGGATCCTGTAGTAAGCTGTAAAAGGTTACCTGCGAGGCCGAGTTGTCTTCGCCGTCGCCAGGGGGCGCCTCGGCGGCGGCGGAGCCCCTGGAGACGGCGGAGCCCGCGCGGGCCCGCTGCGCCCTCTGCTGGCGCTCCAGCTTCTCCTGCCGCCGCATGTCCTCGTAGACCTGGTTCATGATGTACTGCGTGGTGTTGCGCGGCGCCCTCATGCCCGGCGCCCGCCAGCCGTACAGGTTGACCGGCCGCAGCAGCATGCTCAGGTCGACCGGCGGGCTCGGGGGGAAGGAGCCGCGAGGCGGGTGGCGCAGGCAGCCCCTGCGGCCCCAGCGCTTCTTCCTGCCGGGCGGCCTCGCCCAGCCCGGGTTCCAGGGCGCGCACCAGCAAGAGCAGCAGCAGGCGCACAGCGGGTGCAGACCGTACACGCGCATCACCTCCACCGGGCACAGGGGCTTCTGGCACCCCGCCGGGGCTGGGGCCAGGACCGGGCCCCAGGGGCCCCCACAGCGCCCCCAGTTTGGGAACCAACAGGGCTGGTGCGGCGGCGGGAACCAAGGGTCCAGCCCATGGGGTCGATTGGGCCGTTTCCCGGGGGGCTTATGCCCGGGCTTGGGGCCATAGCTGTAGCGCTGCTTGTAAATCGGGGCGCCCCTGCGCCTTCGAGGGCAGGACGACCAGGTGCCTAAGCGCGCAGACGATGACCAGCCGCCGCCCAGATTGAGGGGGTCCTCCTTTTGGAAGAGGGTCGGGGTCATGGCTCAGGGAGCTCTCCGAGGCCCCAGGGGGAGCGTGCTAGCAGCTGTTGTCAACTGTGGCCAGATGGGACGGGCGTGAAGAGCCTCCTCAGCCTGTGTCACTGCTCAGCGCCACGTGCCTGGCGCTGGGATGGCGCCTTCCTCGTCGGGAGGATCCTCTTCCCTTCCCCGCGTTCTAGCTCTTCTAGTAGGAATGGCTTGTCCTTCGCACCCGGGTTGTCTGGCCCGAGTGGGCTGGATGGGACTGGGGCTGGGTTAGATGGTGAGGGAGGAAGGTGTGGGTTGGCGACACAGTGAGCGCCACTCCCGGGTCCCGCCTTCACCCCCCTCTGCGGAGGCGAGCGCTGGGGACTGGGGGGGGGGGGGGCAGGCGGGCCGTGTTCACGTGGCTGCTCCCTCTTAACCCAGGTGCTTCAAGGTCGCCGTCCTGGCCGGACTGAGGTGGTGCGGTTAGGAGGGGGCCTTAAATACCCTCTGAGGGCCCTACGTGTTCACTGCATTCTTGGTTGCCCAGGACGACAGCCAATCAGGGTGCAGCTGGGTCATCCGCGTTAGTGGGGGTGGGGTCTGGCCACTGGTAGCAAACGCAAGGAACGTTTGTGATGCAGTCTGGTGAGGCTGGGGGAAGGGACAAGACCAGGTGGGTATTGGCCAACCTGGACATCGCCGCAGGGACTTTAGATGAACCCTTTGTATCACCGTGGGGAATTTGGAAAATGGTTCTTCAGCTGAACCGGGATATAGGTGGAAGAACTTATTTAAAAGTCTGTATTCCATGTCTTCATGGGTGATCAAGGTCAAAGAAAAGCCCCACAGTTGGGACTGGGTCCTACTTTCTGCTGGTGGTGTGTGTGGGTTACTTCTATCTCTAGGAATCCGGGTTCAGCACACATGAAACATCACAAATCTGTAGAGGTTGGTGCACATGCCACACATCTGCCCTCACAGTTATACTCCACGAGTTGGCTGACCAAAAGGTCATTTGGCCTATATGGAGTGGCTGATGGACTTTGGGGCCTGTATTTAAAGCTAAATCTGTTTGACTTTTGAATTCCTAACCACCTTGATACATTAGCAACATACCTTAAGACTTTCTTGATTAATTGACATATGTATGAGAAAGAATATTGCTTATTATACCATACCACGCATGGGTCATTTGATTAAGCAAAAACTATCTGGAAAAGTACCACAAGTTTTTTTTTTTCTGAAGAGTATTTAAATTATGTTTTCCTTTTGTTTCTTCACTGTCTATACATTAGATTCATTGGGAGACTTAAGGAGTCATAGTTGAGCACATGGGCTTTTGTGTAGAGTTAATTCAACTTCAGCTCAATCTAGTAATTTCTGATCCTCAAGTTCCTGACCATACCATTAGTGTGGCTTCTTCAAGCTGTGTGAACGATGAATAAAGTATTTTGCTAAAGCACTACTGCAGGTACTCATAAATACTTCATTGTGATCATCACACTGAAGTATTGTAGGACTTCTGGAGGAGTTGATACAATAAGTGTGAAGTCCTTAAATCCTGTGCCTGGTGCAACAGTGGGCATCCCCATGAGCCCTGTGTCCTTTTATTCTTTCCCTTTGTACAAACATCAAGGAGGGGACACCAGGCTTGGTGCTGGGGAAAATCACCTCAGAGCATGTTTTACCTTATGGCCTTCCTGTAGTAAAGGTTATGCAAGATAGAACACTGCCTGTTGAGGACTTCAGTCCATTAAATGTTGCAGGAAGCAAAATGCATGAAGACCCTGAAGCCTGCTGAGATTATTGTGTGGGTAAAGATTGAGAACAGGGCAGGAGTTGCTGATAGAGGTGTCCAGGTCTTCCATGGCACTTCCCATGGGTTTCTTCAATTTCTCTTACTCTGTGGTTTGCAGAAGAGAAGTCTACTTGACTCCAAGTATAGAAGACCGAAGCCTGTAGCTTCCAAGGGCCTCTTGTAGAATCGTATCTTCGGCCATTACTTTAATCCCGCTCTACTTAACTCCAAGTGGAGTGGTCATGGTCCACATTTACTTTTCACAGAAAATGTCTCACACAACATGGATTTTTACTTGAAAACTTTAGAAATTGACTCTATTACTAGAATGGAATTCCCATTATTCCCTTTTAGTTTATTAAAGGTTATTCCACAGGTACATAGGGACACCATTTTTAATCAGTTGATATGACTTTTATAGACATATTTTGGTTTATTTCCATTCTTTCTCTCAACTAATCACTCCTAATTTGACTATTACCTTTCCCCAGGCTTCTTAAGAGAACCAGAAAATTTTTATAGTTTTTACATTTTTCTAAGATTAGAATTATAATTTTAACTGCCTTTAAACCACCTAAGATGTTACTATCAGAATGTGTTAAATGTGTCAGAAATCCAATTGAGAATATTTCAAACCCATTTCTTTCTTTCTTTCTTTCTTTCTTTCTTTCTTTCTTTCTTTCTTTCTTTCTTTCTTTCTTTCTTTCTTTTCTTTCTCTTTCTTTCTTTCTTTCTTCTTTTTTTTTTTTTTTTTTTGAGACAGGGTCTTGCTTTGTAGTTCAGACTAGCCCTGAGCTCACTATGTAGCCCAGGCAAGCCTGGAACTCAACAGTCCTCCTGCCTCTGCCTCTTGAGTGCTGGGATTACAAGCGTGAGCCACCATGCCCCGCACTGTGGGATGTGGTTTTGATTGCTGGTGGGTGTGAGTCACCACACCCAGCATTGTATGTGGTCACCAGGATGGAACTCAGGGCCTTGCACTTGGAGAGGCAGGAGCTGGAACCACTGAGCTAAATCTCCAGCCCCGAGAATATTTCAAACCCATTTCTAATTGATCTGTATTCTTTAAATACTGTGAAATGAAATAGTTTCAGCGTTAAAACACATTCTGCATGTTGCTATATGTTGTACTAGTTTTCTGTTCCTGCATAATAAATCACCACAAGCTTAGTTGCTTGAAACAACCTATGTTTATTAGCTCAAAGTTTCCCAATGTCAGAAGTCCCAGAACAGCTCATTGGAGTCCTCTGCTCAGCACCTTGAAGAGCTGTGAACAAAGTATTGAGTGGTTTGAACTCTTATCCTACAGCCTTTTCTGGAAAATTCCACACCCAAGATCCTGCCTGTATGTTACCAGCAGAATTCATTTTCCTGAGGCACCATGACTAGAAGTCCTGCCTTTTTGTTATTTGCTGGCTAGAGGCCACCGTGAGGTCTTCAAGGCCACGAAAAACCCTGGGCCAGTCCCAGTTCTTAGAGGTTATTCAATGCTCCTTGCCTTGAGCTTTCTTTCCAGCCTGCTCACTTATCAAGCCAGCAGAGAATCTCTAGGGTTCTTCCTACCAAGACAGATATGTGTAGATGTGAATATATACTGTGTGTGTGATAATGGGCATGACAGTTGTGCAATCCATCATCTCTGCCATGTTCACTTAGAAGCAGGACCAGATTCCACCTTCATACAGAGTAGAGGTGGGTGGGGCATGGAAAACACACAGCTACAATCCAGGAACCAGAGGATGATTGGAAATGAATCTCTGTAGAGTTTATGTGCTGTGTATAGGAAACAAATCCAGTAAAATATCCAGTCCAAATGATGACCTTGTATTCACTAATCACAACTTTATCTCAGAAACTTAAATAACATTGTCGGCATTGTGACATTCCAATACATCCTGTTTTATGATAAAGCACACACTGCTTTATGCCGGGTTTCATCATTATTGACTTAAACTGAAAACACTTTTCAGTACTGTCTGAACTTTAGTGCATTTATGTCAAATGAAAATAATTAATTCTAACACTTGGTGGCAGTAGTAGCTCATTTAGAATTCAGTTAACCGGGATTTCTACAGACAAAGAGATGTAAACTCTTTGTTTTAGCATTTTATTACCAATTCCATTTTAAAAAGGGTCCCATTCCAGATTAACAGTATCCATTAGCAATTATTCAAGTGTGGTGGAATGACATTTGAGCATTTTTATTTGGCTTTTAGAAAGTAAACTTCAGCTGGTTAAATTTCCAAATGAAGATTCCTCAGGAAAAAAAAAAAAATTGGGTATGCTGTATTTTGTCAAGTAAAATAATTCAGCAAATATTTTAAGATACTATTGTAGACAGCTAAGTGATATATAAATTAATATACTATCAGCGAGGGATTAAGCCCTCAATGAAGTCAATACAAATAAGAGATCAGAACTGTGGCTAGTGGCAAATCTAAAAAAAGTCAGGCCTCAGGATGGAGGTGGTAGCCAGAGCTACAAGATAAACAGTGCTGGAGACCAACTGTGTAACCCTGTGGCCCTGCACAAGCATCAGGCACATAGGATGTGCAGACGCAAACTTCTTCTTTGCTTAAAATGCCTTCATTATTTCCATATAGTTTTGCTATTGATCTATTGGATCAATATTAGCCAAGTGACAACACTTATTACCCTATAGGATATTGATGATTTGATGAACATTTCATCCGTGTTATGACTTTGCTACATGTATTACCCTGATAAAGGGACTCTGTGGTCACCACTTGCATGATGTCCCCTGTCTGCCTCTGAGGAGCTTTCTCTTGAGCTTTCCCAACATTTAACCTCAGTTGACCCTTGGAATTCATTCTTCCATGTTGGGAGAGCATTAATTTGAGATATCTGACATCTAGCAGATCTGTAGGTATATTTTTCCTATATTGATCCATCTACCTAAATAATGTGTTATAGGATGCAAAGATAAATAAATAACTAGAATGTATGATTTTCTCTGTTGAAGACTTGCCTTTCCTCAACAAAAACACTCACATTTGGAATTTTAATCAAAAAAGGGCAGTGCCATCTCTTTGGAAAAGATTAAGTACTGTATTGGATATTATCCATTTTGAAGGTGAGATAAAAAGAATTCAAAATTACTTATCACTTTCTCTTGATAGTTTGGGAAGTTGAGAGGCTTGTTTGAAAATCTGTGTGGTTGGCTATGCATCAGGGGACACCATTATGATACTTGTTCATTATAAATCCTGAAACCCTTATAAGCAGATTAAGAAGAGAAAGTTAGCTCAGTGGTTCCAGCTTCTGCCTTGACAGTGCAAAGTACCAAGTTCAATTCCCAGTACCACATACCACAATGCCAGCTATGGTGGCTCATACCTCTAATCCCAGCACTCAGGAGGCAGAGGCAGGAGTTTTGCTGAGTTTGTTTGCCTGGGCTACATAGTGAGCTCAGGGCCAGCCTGAACTATAAAGCAAGACCCTGTCTCAAAGAGAGAGAGAGAGAGAGAGAGAGAGAGAGAGAGAGAGAGAGAGAGAGAGAGAGAGAAAGTGAGAAAGCTAACTTCATGATAACTGCAAAGTCCCTCTTTCTACAGATTCATTGATGAAAGTCAGCTTTATACTCATAAGGGTATCATGTGCTAGGTATTATGCACTGCCACCTTTTGAAAGCAGTATCAATCCTATAGATTTTCAGATAATTAATACATCAGAATGTATCATGACATCTGAAAGATATTTACTGAGTAGTGATTAGATAGACATTGCTAGCCTAGTCATATTCGCGAATAATTTTAAAGTAAAATATATCCAAAGACAGTAGGATGCTTTGAGTTTTTTCTTAGGAAATAACAAAAATAAACATGAATCATGTAAATAAGAAAGGTTGGATCATTTAAAAATGTGTTTAATCAGGGATCAGTTTAAGAATTAGAACTGCCAGTTAGGAGAGTGAGATGTTTAAAATGGCCATACAGTTCTGCAGTTAGAATAAAATATTTCCTCCCAGGGTGGCTTAGTTACTTTTCTTGTTGCTGAGGCAAAGTGCAAAACAGTGAAAGTTAAAAAAGAAAAGGTTTCTTTCAGCTCACAGTTTGGAGAGACTTCAGTGCATAATTTTCTGGCTCCAAGACAAGATGGCATGGTGGAGGGGCATCACAGAGGAGAAATAGTTAATGGCAAAGAAGCAAGACATACCAAATCAGCAAGCAAGTGGCAGCGGCAGCAGCAGTGGCAGCTGCAAAACTCCTCCCTTTTATCCTTTTCATGGTACCCAGTTTTTGAGTAAGGCCTTTCTATTTTTCACACCCAGAACTATTTTAAACCAATCAATGGACTAGTTCAGTAACCACACAGCCATAATCCCAGTACCACACACCTTAGATCTAGCCACCTCCCCAGTCTCCCATCTATGAGGACGTGAGGTTTTGAGAGGACATTTAGGCACAAATCACACTACCGAGTTAGTCTCAGTATCTGTGGAAATATGATTTCACATGTTCAAATTTACATAGTAATGTCTGTTATGACAATTTTATTTTGTTTTTGTTACAAATTCTCCAGACTGGTAATAATGGTGTGCTGAGAAGGCCTGTGAGACAGGAAGATAGTTTATATCATTGGATGGAGAATCTGATATCAGTAATAATCTTGTAGGTGGAACCTTATTATGGATAACCTTCATAAGCCCCTTCACCCATAAAATAAAATGTAATAAAATAAAATTATATTTTATAGCTTGTTGCTATAAAATGTATAAAGCAAGTTAGGCTATTATTACATTTTATTAATAGCATTATATAGTCTTGATACTTTAAAAGAAACTGAATATTTGTGTCGGTGTCCCAGGCAATTCTGAGCTACCGTGCCTACTCTGGGATGAGATCAGACCTGTCTTCTACGAATCTCCTTTGATCTTCATGATTTTCCACCTGCCTCCTGATTTTGTACAGGCCAGGTACGTGAGGAATGCTTCTGACCCCAGAAATGGTTCCTCAGTTCTCCCTTGAAAGACTTTGATCTTTGGAAATTACTATCATATGTGGAGAGGCAACACTGATTTGGAATATCTGTATACTTTGTAAACCACTTTCTGCTATCACGGGACAAGAAGACATTTCTGTGTAATTTAGAGCACATTCAAGGGAAGGACTGAAGACAGGATTAAAGACTCAGCCTGTAAACTAGGAGAACTTATTTAACCTCTTTTTTCTTTGTCTCTGACTTGTATTATTGACTTTTTCCAATGGTTCCCTTGTGAATTCATACATACTGCATGCTTATGCAGAACATTTTGCATGTAGTTGGATTATTCACTAACATTTACTAAAATTTAAAATACTACTCTACTCAGAATTCTGCTTTTGTAAATTTATTCACAGGTACTCTCTCCCACATGCATAATGTTACGTACCATCAAGTGAAGATATTTTTGTACTTTGGGTATAAATGCAAAATATGTATACTCATGTATTGGAATGTTACCTGGTTAATGGAATCACTACACATGTGCTGACATGGAAATATCAAAAAAAATTATATATGAAAAAAGCCACGTTCAGAATAGTTACTGTCTTTTGTGCTTAAAAATACATGCTTATATTTATGGATTATATATAAAGTGCCCTATCAGTATACTTATACCACACACATGCAAACACATACATATGTATACAAATGGAGAGATGGTGAATACTAGTTTTTGCATATCAGGGGGAACTTCATAAATGTATGCATGAAACCATGATTTTTAATGAGTGGAACTCGCGTCTCTGGCAGCTGAAAGGAAACTCACTTTGTGTTGGATATCCTCTTGTATTTCAGATTTAATCAGGCACCCATATTATCACTGTATACATTTTAGGTAAATCAGCTAATCTAACAAAATATGTATTATTTCTTACCATGCTTATCACATTATCTATACTTTCCATTTTTCTACATTTGAGTTTTATTCAGGCATAGTACCTAAAACTTTAGCACAGGTCTAAAATGAGACGACAGTTCTTCAAAAAGATAATATATTCTCTTTCAAAAATGGAGCCATAGGCATGATTGTTGGATACAGTTATTTGCATAGTGCTGGTATAACAAATACATCTCCACAAAACCATTTTACTTTTCAGATGTATTTATTTCTTTCTTCATGCTCTTTAATGAATTAGATAAAAAAACATGCATTAGTGAAAAAAGAACCAAGAAAGTTTAATTAAGAACATCTAAATCTTTGAAAAATACCTAAGAGCTCAAATTTTTTACTATACACTTAATTTCACATTACATAGTATATGAATTCCTAAAACTTGTAAGTTATGAGTTTTAATAAGAATTATTATGAAATGTGTCCTTTCCTTTAAATTACTCTCTGCACACTGTGTATGTTTATTATCACCACATCAGATGTATTCTTAAATTATTAGATTTTCGTCATATCTTGACACTTTTAGCACAAGCTTTGTGTAATTCTGTCATCTTTCAGCATAGAATGTGAAAGTATCAGACTAACATCTTGCTTTTGACGGAAGAAGAATCATTTTGATCTTGTAGATGTCACGTGGCCAATTATTTTTCTGAGATTAGACAAGACTCCCAATAGGCAGACGAGGTAGACACATGTATGCTTGTGGGGTTTTGCTGAGATTAATGGGGTTTCCATCCAATCGAATGTCCTCAAGGGCCTTACGAATATATGTCACATTTTTAACATTGCAAAAAGTATCTTCGTGCATTTCCAGAATGTTGTTATTCTAAAATAAAATAGAACAAATTCTAAGACAATCATAACATATTCTTAGCATCAACTGGAATCATAGTCTATTACACACTCATTTTGATTCTTTAGTTTCTTCACCCGTCAAAACTATGTATTATGTGAATATGATGCAGCATACTCTTCCCAGTGAATGAGAATAAATAAAAAGTACACATACTGTTGTCTTCATAGAGCCTAAACTTCAGGATGACAAACAAAATAAGAAAGTGAGAACAATTTAAAATAATAATATTGAAAAATTACAAGCACTGTAAAACCTCCCTTCAAAAACACTTCTGTTCTCCCAGCAATTCAGTTCACAAACAGAAATTCTAGAAAAAAGTTTGCTTTCATTCGTACATTGCATAGGGTGATAATAAGGCCATGGCCAACTGCCCAGCATAGACATGAATGTGGCCATCTTTCCCAGAATTACTATAAAGAAAGGATACTAATAATTTATCTTAAGAGGTACCATGTGAACTGAGAAAGAACAAGAAGACAGGTGTGGGAAGAACAAAGGGAAGTGTATTCTAGGCAGCAGAGACAATAAGGAGATAGCAAGAAAAGTCACTCTATCAACAACTGACCTGTAATGACAGGATGCTAAAGTGAAGTGAAAGAGAGAGAAGTCAATATCAGTAAGACAAGTGTAAACCAGGACCGGGATTCTAAAAATAGATTTTGAGAATGTTTGATGTACTATGAAATTCATATGGTGCACTTAAAATTCATTTTGATATAAGGTTGTTTATAAGGCTTTGCTCTTTCTTTAGCAGTAGCATCTTTTTTCATTTCCCATTCCAGTAATTTGAAATTTGTCTTAGGTAAGTGTGTTGTATTGAACTTTTTATTTTTTAATTTTTTAAAAAGTTTGTGGTACTGAAAAAAAGGATTGAACTCAGGTCTTTGTACTTCCAAGGTAGGCATGGTACCACTTGAGCTAAACACCCAACCATATCAAACTTTTAAAGAACTAGATTTAGATTGTGATTGTTTAGTCTCTTTATTATTTTTCAGTTATAAATTCCATTTTTCTTCTCTAGTTTTTATTGTTGATATCCTTAAATTTGCTTTGTGTTAATTTTTTCTGATGTGGTAAGATGGAAGAAAGGGTTATATATTTTTTTAAAATACAGACACAGCTAAAAAATTTCTCTTTAATACTACTATAACTCCATCTTATAATGTTTCATGTATTTCTGTTTTCATTTGTCTCAGGTTACTTTCTTTTTCGATCATTTATTAAGGGAAGTTGTTTAATAACCATATTTGTGAATTTCTCACATTACTCACATTTCTATTATGCCTCTAAGAATGAGAACATATATTTATGGTCTTTTTTTTTTAAATTTGTTTCACCTTGTCTTGTGATTTAGCTTCTGATTCATCCCAGGTAATACTCCTGTGTATGTTAGAAGAATGTATTCTGCTACCATTAAATTAAATAGTTTGTAGATGGCTATTAGTTTTATTAGCATGAATTGAATTCTGCAATTTATTATTGAATTTGGAGCTAGATGGTTTACCCATTAAGGAAAGTAGAATATTGAATTCTCTAACTCTCTGCATTCATTTCTAATAATTTTTGCTTCTTGAACTGTAAGGTTCTCTTACTATACATTAATAATTATTATATGTTCTTTCTGAATTAACCATCATGTTATTTTTAAATGTCCATGAGTAATAATACAGTCAGTGCCAATAAGGTAATGATATTCTCTTTTTCATTAATACATATACATTATTAATAATAATTGTGTCTCACTTATAAATGCTTGTCATATACCACTAAGTATATTATTTACTGTGTAAAGCTTACTTGAATACTTTCAGCCATTCTACACAACAGATTATCTCTTTACTCCAGATGAGAGGACTGAAATGCAGTGGTATTCATATATTATATAGTATTAGCACTAGACTGTTATCCAAGTAAACATGCTTTTGGTTGAATCTTCAATTTTAATTGGTACACTTAATGTCTTGACTAAAATATTGGCATATTAACTAAAAAATGATTTGTATGAATATTAAAGTTGCATATAGAATGAAAACAAGAAAATTTCAAACACATTCTGGTGGAAGTTGGTGAAGTGACCATGAAAAGTCACTTACAATAGGAACATATGGCCAATTACTTAGGAATTCATTTCATATTATATCCACAATCTATTATGTCCCAAAATAGCAAAGACACTTGATTATATTGTAAGGTCCCTACATCATGGACAACAGTAATAAATTTAATTCATAACTGGAAGGCACAGCCCAAAATTTCTTTTAGGATTCCATTGAAAATTCTGTCTCCAGTCAATAGCAGGGCAAAAAATCTAAATATAAATAGAAATTCACCCTCAGAAAAGAAGAAATTAAGAGTCATCTAGAAACAGAATGCAGACTAGAAAGAATACATTAAAGAAGTAAACATACTCATAACAATTTACAAAAGACACAGTTATCTAAGGCCCAGATAGATGTACACAAAAACACTAAAATATGAAAACATGCATTAAATAAAAAGGAAGGAAAAATACAGAAGCAAATATTTGAGTCTACAAAAAAAAATACAAGAACTGTACATTTGTTCCTTCATAGAAAAATCACTTTGTAGAGTGGTTTATATTTTTCTGCCAGAGATTATATTGGATTGTGATGTTTCTTTGAGCACATAATGGATGTCTTCTCTGCATATTCATTCCATAGAGCAGATGAAATTATTACAGAAAGCTGATTACAGCTGCTGAGCAAAAGTTCCTCATATTTGAATAAAGAGTAATTTGTCTTTCTTTGTTTCAATAACCAAAAATGTTTCAGTTGAGCAAATTTTAATCACTTTGGTACAAATGAAATATAGTTAGAAAGTATTAGATCATAACATTTTTGAAAATGTGTTTTTACTTCTTCAAAGATAAAATACAGCTTAATAGTATTAAAAATAACACGAACTTTCAAATATGTTGCTTAAAAGAACAGCAGAGAAAAGAACCAACTGCATTTTCTTTATGCAAACAAATGCAAGCTTGTCATTTCTCATCCAGTAGGAATGTCATAGGACTGAGCATAATATGGTACACAAAATTAAAATCCAAAGCTGAAATTGATAGTTTTCCCTGAGCTAAAAGTCAAGTTCCTTTTCTTATCCTCCTTGTTCTCTTCCACTTCTACTCTTGTTTTTTTTTTTAATAAGCAGATGAAGATTTCAGAGTTGTTTTAAGGAAAGCCCTTAGTAGCAGAAAAGCCAGAAAAGATACATGTTGATTTTTTTTAAATTGTTTGAGACAGGGTCTCACTTTGTAGTTCAGGCTGGCCCTGAGCTCACTTTGTAGCCCAGGCAAGCCTCGAACTCACAGCAATCCCCCTGCCTCTGCCTCCTGAGTGCTGGGATGACAGGTATGAGCCACCACACCCTGCACTGTGGTATGTCATTACTGAGGATCAAACTTGATACTTTGAGTCTGGCAGGCAGAGGTCAGAACCACTGAGCTAAATTCCTGGCCCAACATTTTGATTTTGAAAAGTATAAAAATAAAGACAAAGGCCAGCAGAAATCCAGTATGATAAATAGGGCCATGAATGATCAAATGCCTTACTCTCAGAGGTAATGAGAGTGAGAGAGCGGGCAAAGATACAGAAAACTTGTCTTAGTCTATCCGCATGCTACAAGAGACAGGCCTTTGTGTCCTAGCTCCCTTCCTTTGGTTTGGTTTTGACTAGATCTTTTGGCTTCATTTCACTGCCGCACACCAACCTGGAGGTGAAGGGCCCGAAGGTTTTCTGGGAGAGGCAGAGGAATGTGGTCCAGGTTGTTATCAGTGAGGTAGAGGTGGTGGAGGTCATACATATCCTGCAAACAATCCAAATGTTTAAACTTAATAGACATGTCCTTTCTGTGCAATGATCTATAACTCAACATGTGGCCATGTGGGTCATGTTTTCTAAATTACTAGAACATTCAGTGAAGTTTTAGAAAAACAAAACGACTGCAAGCAAAGTGTTTCCTGATCTCTAGGAACTTTGTTTTGTTCAATATAATTTTTTTCAATTTAAGGAAGGCAGCCATTTTTCACAAAAGACATTCTATGATGGGATTTTGATGACATCGGTGAGACACAGCAATGATTTTATTTCATAGTCATGAAAAAAATGACACTTTCTTCTCCCCTAAAGGTCTCTACCTTCACAAAAAAGGCAGCTCAGTAAGACAGAAAATGCTTAAATAATAATTTGTCTACTCTTGCCAAACACCAAAGAAACACTGACTCCCCTTCCCCCATGTTGACCTACTTTGACTTTCACGGGCTACAATGAGGTACCCGGGGTCCCCGCACACCATGGTCAGGGAGCCTCACAGAGAGACAGTGCTCAAGAGGCCATGTTACCTGCCATGCTCCCTGGAAACAATGTGGTGTCTCTTCAAAGAGGGTTTTAGCATCGTTTTACCATTGCTCAAAGAGGAGTAACCACAGGTGAGAGAACTAATCACCTAATGTTCTCACACTACAGGCTGCTATTCTAAGCAAGCCCTTAGCTCCAGACTTGCTTTCTCGACTTGGAAAATAACACCCCTAAGGTGAACTCCATCCTTGCAGGGTCCTTTAGAAGCCTTCTGCATCTTTCCCAAGTACTTATCCTCCTGACCACGCCAAGTGCGCTCCCTGAGTGGAATTCTGCGTAAAGGCAAATTGTTCCCTTCCAAGTAGCCACCCCCTTGTTCTTCTAGCTCTTTTTTTCTGTGTGTGCTGCTTGACTATCTACACAACATCCAGAATGTATCAGTACAGAGCATGTTTCAAAAACATGATATATATGGCAAGAAGATTTATTTTGGGAGTTAAAATTTCCATTAAGTTGGATCCTATTATAGAAATCAAAAGGCATTGCATTAAAGGGAAGCAGAAAGGAAAGGTGGAAGACATCTAACTCTTACCTTAAATGCTTCTTGCTTGATCCCTTTCCTCCCGAGTCTGTTGCTGCTGATGTCAATAAAGGTCAAAGTGGTTGGCAGTTCTGGGAGCTGCCTTATTCTGTTGTCCCGAAGGACCAGCTCTCGAAGTTGAGGCAGCTTTCGGAATGCGTCTTCATCAATCTCCGATATTAAATTTGATGTCAGATCAATCCTTTTTAAATCATCTAGAAGAAAAAACCAAAAGAAATGAATATGGTTGAATCGCTTCTCGGCCTTTTGGCTAAGATCAAGTGTAGAAATGAATATGGTTGAATATGGCTTACTGATATAAAATATGAATGCAAGATTCCCCACTGAAAACATAGTGAAAATGTATATTTGAATGTAACAATGAATAATTAATCAAATAGCTCTAACTATGTTATGAAAATTTTTATTTCCAAATACACTTCGAGTATTTTTCAAACTACTCAAGAAAGAATATCTAAAGATGCAGGAATGGAAAAGAAATCTTTAAGTGAGTAAACTATTTTACAAAGCAAAGTGCTAAAATTCATGTAAGTTGGCACAACTATAAAGTCAGAATTTAGGCTAATCATAAAACTGTTATGCTTTAATTATGGCTTTTTCAAAGCAGCCAAATCCTTGTAAATATGTGATTATGACATTTCATTCTTAATGTCATAATAAATTATAATATATAAACTACAATTATTTTTGTTCATTTGAAAATGGCTCATTTGAAAAATATCAACAGCAATATGTTTTCATAATACTGACCATTAATTGCTGGTTCTTTCTTATTATCACTAAAACAAACTTTCGAATACTTAAGTAAGAAAAAATTGACTTATGACCCATAGTTTGTTACTCGGCTTTCATTCTCAATGCCAACACTTTACACTACACACATTCTAAGGAAGCTTGTAAGGAAAGGGACACGAAAGCTATTGTCCATACTTAGGCTTGCAAAATCATTTCTGTTGATCTTTTTAATTCTGTTAAAGCGAGAGTAGAAATAAGCCGTGTTCCTGGGTAGTGGGGGGATAACATCAAGTTCATGGTCATCACAGTAGACTGTGGTACTTATACAAGTACACAGAAGGCAAGTTGGAAAATCTGAAAGAAAGAAGTAAACAATTATAGGTAAGTAACAAAAACTTTTAGGGAATAATGTGGTTAGGAATATTTGATAAATAAGATCACAGTCTCACAAACTACATCCTCATGTGTTTCTTTCATATTTCTCATAGATTTTCTTTATAAATGAAATGTTTAAATCACTGAATTGATGCTACATCAACATTTAAAAAATTATGGATATAATATAACTGTGACTTTTACTCTATTTAGAAACTTGTTTTTTAAATATAAATACTGAGATTGTGCATTTTATAAAGTACCATATGCAATTTTTTTTTTTTTGAGACAGGGTCTCACTTTGAAGTTCAGGCTGGCCCTGAGCTCACTATGTAGCCCAGGCAAGCCTCGAACTCAGCAATCCTCCTGTCTCTGCCTCCCGAGCCCTGGGATAACAGGTGTGAGTCGCCATGCCCAGCATTGTATGTGATTACCGGGATCGAACTCAGGACCTTGCACTTGCAAGGCAGGCACAGGAACCGCTGAGCTAAATCTCCAGCCCCATATGCAATCTTTTATTAGAACTCTGATTTGATGTTTAAACTTCCCACTCAACCAAAGTATAGCAATAATAATATTTATTCATTCAATACATATTATTGAATACTATTTACCTAAATGTTACCATGCTGGCTGGTGAACTAGCAGTGCACACACACAGACACAGTTCCAGTTCTGATCTGCTACATGAGAGTAATGTTAATCACACACATACTTGAGGTTTTGAGTGAGTTAAATGTCACTGGAGGCGATAGTTCAGTACCACATGAGCGTAACCTATGGCATCCCCTCCAGGGAGTGAGTAATGAAAAGACATTTTTTTGAGAAATTATAACTGAGTTAATATCTACAGGAAGTGAAGAAATGGACCATGCAGGTAAAAAGGAAGAGTGAACCAGCCAGAGACATAGTATGTGCCGAGTCCTTCTACTTTGGAGAGAAGCTAAAGTGGTGCCTGAGCTCACACCAGGAGTCTCAGGACATGGGTGCCGTGGAGGGACCTCACCAGGGGCCTCTGCTTTTCGAGCTGCTTCAAATTTTGGCCTCTATTCTAAGGAGAGGCCAGAAGAATGCACGACCTGATTCCTATGTTAAGAGGTGACTTTACTGGAAGGTGAAGCGGAAGACTGAGGGAGGCCAAGCGTGAACAGTGAAGATGAGTTATAGTACAGATAAAATGTGCAATTTAGGTTCCCTTTAGAATTAAATCAGACTAGTGACTTGGCAATACAGAAACCAATAATCCAAGGATATCTGTGCACTGTGCTGCATCCTAACAGATCGATTCAGGGTTCTTCTCTGCTACGTGCATACACACACACACACACACACACACACACAAGTCCTTGCCCCCTTCACTGTTTATTAGCTATTTGGAGGATGGTGAATTATAAGGAAAATAGAGAAGAAGCGGTCAGGCTGAAGGATGAAACATGGACTAGCAAAATATTACGGAGGGCTACAGGCAAGTAAGTTTTGAAAGAAAGGAAATAAACAAGATGGGAAGGCTGATGAGCCGTGAGGAAAGTTAGAGACGGAGCATATCTCCATGACGTGGAAATGCTTTCTGCACCCATTTTCAGAGAAAGGTGAGAGTCTGTAGAGTAGGGGAGCTAGAAGCTGAAGCGCAGGCAGCTTAGGAGGAAGACGGAGGGAGGAGGAAACTGACACAGAAAGAGATGAAGCTTTTAAATCGCTCGACTGTGAAAGATGAGGAGTCAGAGAAGGCAACAGGCGTAAGAAGGTGTCTCTGGGCTTTGTCTGTTGAGGTGGGAGCTGAGTACAGAAGGCGGGAGGGACGAGTCAGGAGAGACTGTCACGGGACGTGGGGACGTTGTGGACACGGGACAAAGTGGACTCGGCGACAGTTCAGCACCGATGTACCAACCTTCGTTGGTGTGTGGCCCCAGAACCCCTGGGAATTCGGGCTCCTGGGGGGAGGAGCCATCTATCAGCCTGGGAGTGGATTCCTCCTCCTCTTCCTCCTCCTGCACCTCCTCGGAATGCGGAGCCGGAGTGAGGAGCTCTCGGCTCCCTGAGGGCATCACTGTCACTCTTTCGACCTGGCAGAGAAGCAGAAAATAGCGGTGACACATTTCCAGCATCCATTTTTGCCACAAGATGTCACCAGCGTCTTGAAGTTCCACACTCCAGCCGGCCTCGCAGAGCAGCACTTGGGTTTAAGAGGCCGGCACTACTGTTTCTCATGAGTTTTGTTTCTGCAGCCTTAGGAATTATCTCCCAAACCATTTTCTGGCCTTCTTGCTGTTTTCTTACAACATCATGTATGTTCATTCCTTTCATAAGATTTTAAAAAGCTTATTTACTGTTTTCTAATAATCCATAGTTTACAAGAAGAGATCATTGGTGTGAATGAGGTGAGCAAATTCCAAAAGTTTCCATCACTTTCCAGCCATAATTCCGTTTCCTATAAATACTAAGGTGCATATTATCCCGTTGTAAACCTTCATTTCCTAGATGCAAGTATTCTTTCCCTTTTGGAAAACTTACTCTTCCTTTCAGGGTATTACACTGAAAAGTGTCCTTTCTACTAAAGCAAAAGGCACAGCGATGCTAACACAAATAAGATCTAAATATAACATAATTTCTCATGTATTTTCTATGTTGTTTCCATAACAAATACTACCAAGTTTATTTATGTTAAACTCCCCTTGTGAGATCTTTGACAATAGAACGCATTTATAAAATTGCAAAAACATTCAGAAATTTTTCAGATTGCATTTTTTATTGTTACTTGTTTATTTTTTTTTTTGAGACAGGGATATGCCTAAATTGTTAAGTTTCCTAGTATGAGCTTGAGCTTACCATTCTCTGTTATTTTAGATTATACTTGCTCTTTTTTCTTGAGTTTTTAAATGAGTTGATGCTTTACGAATACACCTTGCATTTACAACATCTCCTCACTTCCGGTATCGATTCCTCTTTATTTCTTAGGGTATGCCTTCCTCACTGTTGAGCTTATAAGCTTGGGCTGGAAATTTATTAAAGACATTAGGGGTGGAACTATCACGACCCACCCTTTGTATTCCATTGTCCTCCCGACGTTATGAGCAATTTCATATTCTCCCTTGATCTCATCAATATAGACTCTTAGTCTTTTTTACCTTTATTTGAATTCCTTAATAAAAAGCAAAGAAACACAAGTTATTTTCCCAATAATTTAATAATAAGAAGAGGAGTAAACTACTACTTTCATCTTTGGATAGGTATTTAATTAATTTCTGGTTGTTTTAGATGACCACAGATTTTATAATTGTACTGAATCATTAATGCTATTTTTAAATATTTAAGTATATATATTCAAATGGAAATATCTTCAGTAGGAAATGCAAGACCTTCCTTTGTTCTTACTAAAGCCTGTTTCAGCTTTTCCACCATGTAATGCAATCATTTCATCAGTGTTATACATAGCCAAGTCCACTGGCTGTTAAAGTTTGAATAGTGTCTGGTAATCAACAAGTCCTTATGGTGGTGTAATTAAGGAAAAATGTTGTCTGTCCAAGGTATATTTAATCACAGCTCTGTGTTTAGCTGTAGGGATTTTGCTGAGAAGAACGAATATATGTGCTAATGCTTACTTTAAAACATTTAAAACAAGAAAACAAAGCAAACGATTCTCTGCCTTTGATATTTTAGGAGCTATGCATTAAAATACTGTAAAGATTGGCCAGGAATCTACCACTGAGAAGACTGGGTGAATCTCCTTGAACAGAGAGACATAAGGTTTCCATCAGTGGGGTCAGAAAAGAAATGGATCTGCAGAAAAACCAAAAGGAGTCTCCAGAAAGAGCGGAAATTGAGACAGATGTTTCATGGAATGGAGGCAGTCTAAAGGGAGAAACACATTCCAGACATGTTGCCTTGAACCTTTAACTTGGTAGGAAAATGTTTGCACATACTTCTTTCAGATAATTGTTTTTCCACTGATTTGATGTGAAACTGTAAGATCTCATTTGTCATCCAATAGAATGAGATAAAACAGCTTTGGTATTTATCAGAAACAGTTTTGTTCATGGTGGCATGCAAATAAAAGGAGCACAAACTTTAAAAAGCAAAGAAAAGCAATGCCTTTTTGGTTCAGCAAAATTGCAGACAGTGGCCTCATTGTACTGCGCCTGCAGAGGCTTTGCATTGTAAACACATTTATTCTTCCTGTTAAGTAGAAGTCATTTGGGTTTCTCTCCTCATCCCTTTAACAATCTTCACACTGCGATAAGATGTTGTGAGGCGATACATGGAATAAACGAGCCCAGGGAATCATGACTGGTTGTCTGTCTGTGTGGCAAATTGATGTTGGTGCTGCAGAAACATAAATCTGGACTTGAACACAAATGACCAGATGGGATCTATCCCTTCTTAACAAGCCACAATCTGTAATGCTCAAATGTAAACACTATTGAGCCTCCTATATAAATATGCATTGATTCTCTCAGAGTTTTTCTCCATTTCCCTTCAACTCTGTATTTTATTCTTGCTTGTTTCCTAATGAATTGATGTTTTAAACTGTTACTTATATTTCATTAAAAATACCGTACAGTATTTTGATTTAGATACGACTGTATTTCTGGATCTTCTTAACCTGCTGGGGTTGACAAGAGTCTTCTTTGAGTCAGTTTCTTCAAAGAAGTTTATTTCCATTTTGCCTTAGGACTGTATGTAGTTTTTGTCATGGTAGATTGCTTAGGACTACGTTGTGTATCTTTGAAAGCGCATAGTCTAGAAATGATGACTGCATAATCCAGAGAACAACCCAGCACTCAGTCCAATCTCAGGGTACGCAGGCTTGGTGGAACTCAGAAATGTTTCGGCCTCAGATTCTGCCCCCTGGTGGGAAAGAAGTCTCTCAATATAAAATTATCCAGTTACATTTCTTGCACCAGACTGTACTGACACTTTTGCTAGTAACATGAAGGTTGTTGTTAATAATACCATGAAATATTGATGCTTTTCACTTTCTGATAGTCAGGATTATCTGTCCATAGCAAAATCTTAGCACTGTTTTAGTCAAAAGTAATTTTGATTTAAGTCTTTTGTCTCCAAGAAAAATCATATGTAGTTGACCTACAAAACTAACTACCAGTAGGCATATTTGCTTTTGTTAGAGTGAAACCATGAAAAACTAACATGTTCAAAAATAGTAGATCTCCTCCTTCCTGATTGCTTTGTTTTCCAGTCCCTTCACGCTAGACTTCTTATCACACATGTTGTTTAAATCTATTATGATAGTCACAAACCACCTGCTGCCACTTAGCACTAGAAGTACTTTTAATTCTAAATTTTGTTTACACTTTGATATTGTTTTAGTCTCAAAACTTAATCTGTATCCAGTGAGGACATGATCTACATGATAATTCATGTGTAGTGGAAGAAAATACTATGAAGGAATTCAAATTATTCAGATTTGGGTATTCTTACCTTCATGAATAAGTGAAAGCATCAGAAAGTGAATGAGTAAGTTCATAACTGATGGAAAGTTCACCAGTCTTTATAGTTTTTTAAATAACCAGACTGAATGTGTACCAAGAGTAATATTTATGGTACAATCAATTATACAACTTACTTTCTGATATTATTTCCTAAACATCTATCAATACCATTAGTTTTCTCCCCATCTGCCACCAACTCCATAAGCTAAATTACCACTCCTGTTGCTTGGAATACAACAAATGTCTACTTAGTATTCTCTAGTATTTATAGAGTAAGGGTGAGTCCTTCAGAAGAAAAACTCTTCATGCTAACCATGCTTAAAACCACTTTGTGCCCTTTTATTATTCTTAATAATCACAAGAACAATGACCTTCTAGAAGTACAATACACAGCAAGTCTTTGTTTTCAAAATCCTGGCATAAAAATAAAGCTGTGTTAGGATTAAAACATGAATAAGACACCAGAATAATAGCTAACCATCCACACAACACCATATAAGTGTTCACTATTATTTCTAGAATAAGATAAAAATTCTTTGACACACAGAGTCCTACACACTTGGCTCCCATTCCTCAGGGACCTTGGAAGCCAGTCCTGACCCTTGAGATTAGCTTATTAATGATGATAAGACAACTAAGAAAGAAAATAAAAACTCAATAGGATGAAGCCAAAAAGTATTGGTTCATAAAAGAATAATTTGCTATTGTGGGTAACGTTATCTGGAAGAAAGGAATTGGAAATATGGTGAACAAGAACAAAATACTAAATAAATAATTTCTGACCCATGGAAAAGAGTCTTCACTGAATTTTTTTGTGTACTAATTTAAGACTCCGGTGAATAATCAGATTCTTTGCTTTCCCCCTGCTGAGAACAAGGGAATCTAGACAGGGGGAATGAGCATTCTCATCATTATAAAATGGCCATTTTAAAATGTAACATTATAAATTCAAAAGTGGACTTTGGTGTTCACATTTTGAGTCAGATGATTTTTTATTGGCATCATTCACTAACCTAAACTCTACTCTGATCACAACTGATCATGCATAGATAATTTAGCTGCTGAACTTGAAGGCTAAAGACCATACCAATGCCACATACTCCTGCAGGAACAATTGGTGCCTGGCCTTTCCCTAAAGTTGACAATTTTTTAAAAAAATGCTATGAAGAAACTGAACAATGGTAAGTACTGGGTTAGTCAACACATGAAATATTAAAATTTCTCTTTCAATATAATTAGCTACTTGACTATGATAATCCATTTGGATTTGTTTATTATAGCTACCTATGTAACTTGTCCTAAAACAAACATTTATAGACTTTGTTTTATTAACCGTTGCTAATTATATTGAAAGAGTAATTTTAATATTTTATGGGTTGACTAACCTAGTACCTGTCATTATCTTTATAAAAAAATGGAAGCTCTATTTTTGTACGTTTTCTAGTTTTTTCCACTAACAACTTTTTTATGATCTTATATTATGCCATTAAATTTAAGTCAATGTATTAAAATAATTCTTAATATTTATGAAGTCAAAATTATATATAATGAATAAATCTCTGCAAATTAAATACCAAGATTGTTAACACAATTAAAAAGAATATATAGTTTTCTTTATATAAAAATAGCATGAGATCCTAAAACTTGATATTGACTTGTTGGGATAAACATGTATTTAGGACATACATATGCTTTCTTGTTTTTTTTTCTCGACATATTTTAATGTATGGTTATTCTTCATAAGCTTATAATTCTTTTTTTTTTTTTGAGACAGGGTCTCTCTTTGTAGTTCAGGCTGGCCCTGAGCTCACTATATAGCTCAGGCAAGCCTTGAACTCAACAGTACTCCTGCCTCTGCCTCCAGAGTGCTGGGATTACAGGAGTGAGCCACCACACTTGGCATTGTGTTGTGTGGTACTGATTGCTGGTGGGCGCAAGTCACCATGCCCGGTATTATTGGATGTGGTTACCAGGATTGAACCAGGGAACTTGTACTTGCTAAGCAGGCACAGGAACCACTGAGCTAAATCTCTGGCCCAAGTTTATAATTCTTAAAGTAGTGCTTTTGTGTTCAAAATTCAATCTGTAATTTTTAAGTGAAAACTTCAGCATACAAAGAAATACTACCTGAGATTCTAATTAATCTCTAATCTTTGTCTTTTTGTGGACCTCAGCATATTTTACTTTGCTCATGTTATTTTAAAATTTCTTTTATTGTCAGAAAATGGCAGTATTCCATCTTTAGTTGTAATTGAGAAAGCTTTCTGTTTCCCAGTTTATGCATCACTATTCAGTATCATCTCCTTAGCCAGCAGAAACTTAATAGGTTTCTGATATTTTAGTTGTACAAAATATACCATTTAGTTCTAATTGACTGCCTCCAAATAATATTAGGAGACTGCTTTGGCAAAGGGTTTAGAAACATTACCCAACAACAGTTCATGTTCTCCTTTCTCTTATTTCCTTGGGCCCCAAAGTGATAAAGTTTAAAGGACAATTTAGAACACTTAGTGTTGGACAAAAATTAAAAATCTCATGGAGATGAGGTTAGAATGAGGGAGTCACTTAGTAATTATAAAGAAGGTATTGTACTGAAAAACAAGATATTTGGAACCTCCCAAATGGCTTGACTTAATTTTTTTATGGATTCATGTTGCTGCTTCATAAGTATTTTTGTTTTAATCTTTCCCCTCTAATACTAGTTGTTCATTCTGACACAGCTTTTATTGAGACACAAAGTAGAATAAAATGAAGAAGTCTACATAAATAACCTCTAAAATAACATAAACCAAAAGACAGGCTATTTTTCCAGAGGACCACTATCTCTCAACTTGTTGACTATTGTAAGTTTTTGGAGCCGTTAGCATAACAGTAATCAGACAGGCAATAAAAGAAGATTAATAAAAATGATGTACTAGTCATGAGACCACTAGGCTTTGAGATGTTTCATTCTTTATGCTACCATAATTTACTGATCCCCTTCAAACTCCATTGTTTCTTTGCATTGGTTACATGCTAATTGTAGTCACAGTAACAGTTATGTTTTTATTTTAAATATTTTGTACTTGCTTTCTTTTATTTTGTCTTTAATGGATTTTTTTTTGTATCACAGTTCCAAAGAGAACATTTAGAAAATGATTTAATCCAGCATCAGTATCTGTTTGATATATTTTGTCTAAAATGTGTCAAGGAATGGAGTGTATAAAATATGTTAGTGCATTTCCTTTAATACTCTAAAACTTACAATGAATGGTAATAAGGAGAATGACATAATGTTATTATAATTATTCTTTAGAGCTCATTCACCAGCACCTTATATTGACTACAGTGGTAGTACCAGCCAATAATCATAAATGCAATAGATAACAAAACCACAAGGTAACATGTTTCAAATGACTGCATTGTCTGAATTAAATGTAAGCAGAAAAAAGTACAAAGTAAGTCTTTTTAGTTTCTAGAAAACTCAAGGTAAACAAAATTTGCCCTAGAGGGTATGGATTAGGGAAGATGATATGAAAATTAGGCACATTAAGAGGAAACTAATCAGGAGGCTCAGAGTTCAAATCTCAGATAAGAAAGTACATGCAAGTAGTCATTATTCAACTAAGATACACAAATATTTCCAGAAATGTTTAGGACAGTGATCCTTTCTAGCAGACTCTTCAGTGGTTGTATACCATCACAATGGATAACACCACAAAACAAAATATACAAGACTATGTGAAAATATAAAAGTCTGGACCCCAAAAGAAGTGAAAAGTTAACAGAAAGGGAAGAACATAACTAGCACAGCATACAGTATTAGATCAATAAATAAACTGAACTAAAACACATATACAAATAATTTTTAACAAAAACACCTGAGCGATCTTGAAAAAAACCACTGAAGGAAGTCCAACACAAACTTGGCTCTCACCTATAAATATTCTGATTTCTGTGCTTAGGGTGTGATTTTGGCATTTGGAGTTTTTAATGTTCAAAAAGGATTCTCATATTTTTTCCAACGTAGAGAATTACTGCACCAGAGAAATCATTTGTTCTGCAGACTAGGGAGTAGGGAACAGAAACAGTAATCAAATCCTTGAACATTTAAATGTTGAGCAAAGACTCTGTGGGGAGGGGTTGGAAGACTTGTTTTACACCCCCACCCACCATGGGCACAAATTTCAGAAACATCAGCAGCATGGTTCGTGGTTTGTGGATTTGCTAAGGTTGATTTTTCAGCTGCAAAAAGAAAACACAAGTAATAAACAGAAGTCCCTAAGAGAGAAACTTCCTGAATTCCATTGCAGCAGGGAAGTGCAGAAGCTACTAGGCACATCACACCCAGCTGGAGAATATTTCGGGCTGAAAATTCTCCATTGCAGGAGCCTCTTACCCAACACACTCAGCAGCCAGTGTCAGAAACACAGGGCTTAACATGAAAATGGGAGTTCACAGGCCTGAATAGCAAGAGAAGGAAACTTCAAGAAAACTTGGTGACTGAGATTACCACTGTTACATATATACAGACTGGGTTAAAAGTGGAAAGATCCCAAACTCAAACTCTGAAAGGAGAGAAATTGCCTTAGAGGATTTTTGTTTCGTTTTGATTCATTTGCTTTTCTTGCCTTAATGCTTAAGAAAAATCTCATCAAAATGTTATGGAGCACTTGATGAACCACATGCCACTACATGCCCTGCTAGAGTCTTTGATGTCTTGGTCTGGAACAGGACTCAGGTTTTGTACCAACCGCCAAGTGACATTATCTCTCACTCAGTGACCAGATTTATAGAAGCATTTTTCTAAAATCATGGTCTCAAACCTAAAAAACATGAGGTCATAATTTGAATCCTGGTAGAAGATTTCTCCAAATTGTGTTTGAGGCCTTTCATTGTAGAACACAGGCAATGGACTTTCATTGATCAACTTTTGTATAAGGACAACCCAGATTTTCATTTTTTTGCCAGCTTATGACTTTCCTCACTTTTCAGGGAGTCTCTTTGGTCTCTGAAAATACTAATAATGTTTTCTGGGGATACACTTTCCCTCAAACATAACAATTGTAAAAATTCAGAATTAATTTGTTCTTTAAATATGATACAACAAAATCAGTGTTGTAATACCACTGTGTCTATGATTAAACCTTCGTTCTTTTAAAATGTGAAGCCCATAGGCGACTTCATACTGAGCTAATATAATTTTATATATGGCTCTATCTGTACGAGTCCACTCAGGTTGTACTTACTGGCTCAAACACTAAGAATCTATGCAGCTGAGATGAAGCAAAAGGAATAGAGAAGGGGAATTCAGTATCACCTACTACTTAGACTTAAATAATAATGCAAGGAATATGAAGTTTGTGTTCTAATCCACTGAAATTTAAATAAAGTTAGGCTGTAATTTGCATGACTTTTTGCGGTAGTTCACTTTCCATTGTTATAACCAGACACTTCAAACTGAGTAGTGTGTAAGTACAAAAGACTTACTCAGCTTGTAGATTGGAGGCTGAGAGTCTAGGACTAGGCTGAATGGTGGAAGATATTATAATACAAGCATCTACAAGAGGAAAAGGTTTCATGTTGATACTGGAAGGCATAGAAAAGATGAAAGGGCCAGTCATTCCGTTTTACAATAATTCTCTTAATTAACCACAGAATATAATAATTTTAATCTTCAAGTTCTTGTGCCTTGAATATTTCTAGAAAACATGTAAGAATTTCAAGCATAAATTGAAAAAAATGCAATTATAAAAAAGTTAATCGCCTACCTATCCAGGCAAATTCAGATTCAAAAGTGGTTAACCTCCATTTTTTTTGTTTAGTTCAGGATATTCTCTTGCCAATCAATTCCTGTCCAATCAACACAGGCCTTCAGCAGATACTATTTAAATTATAAAGGGCTCTTTAATTGTTTTAGAAGAAATATTTGAAATCCTGGATATTATTTGGGTATTTATTCAAGTGAAGTCCAAAGTTTTAACTAAAGAATATGGAATTTTGAAATTAACCCGTCTTCTAAATTGTTTCACATCATTGCGGAAATAAATTTTTATTATTCCTCATTGTATTATGGCAATGACTCACTTCCAAAGGGATCTGCGCTGCTCAGCCTGGCTCGCCTGGGATGGGTTCTTACGGGTTAACATACTGGCCTGTGGACATTTTAAACAGAACAAAATTCTACTTTGAAAACAAGCCAGTGCCCAATTTTTTAAAAAAGTGATCTGAATTAATTATCCAAATGAATGTGAGCATGAACATGTGGCAATAAAAGCTGTATTTTATTTTCTACTTTATCTTGACAGTGGACGAGGAAGAAACGTGTTTGGCCAAGACTGATCATTCCTCCTGTTTCTGACAAAGCCCTTCTCAGTTCAGGAGGATCATCTTACCTTTCGCTCCCTTAGAGTGTGACAGCTGAGGAGATGTTTGGAGATTGTGTTCATTATAATCACTTGAAAATTGTTGTTTTTCTGATTCCTAATAATCAACTTACTTAATTTCAGAAAAAGAAACCTCAATACTGGACACAGTTAAGAGAAGTCAAGGTTACAGAGAAGCTGATGAAAAATAATGGAGGCTTTCAGAGTCAGACTTTCTGCTTTCATGTTTTAAAAAATCTGGTTTCTATTTTACTCTGAACTTTCTAGCTGAATAATCTAGAACAAAATTCTCATTCTTAGTTATTCATTGAGAACAATAACATCCTCTTTCCAAGGATAGTTTGAACTAGCTTATGTTTAAGGCATAACAAATTTATATCATGTAAATAGAAAATGGTTTCTGGTAAAAGCCATCAATATTTTTCTCTCAATGATACTATATGGTTGTATTTTCTTTTCTTTTTGCTGCTTCATTATTGGTGGCTTTAAAGGTAGAAACAAATGGTTTAACACTGTCTTTGAAAGAGTTTTTGGAAAGTCAATCAGGTAACTATATTAAACATTTTTAGCTGTATTAAAATTTTGAGTTAATTTGTTTCTGCTTTCCTCAAAAGCAGATTAGATTTCTTCTTCACAACATTCAAGAAAAGAATATTTAACTCATATTGATGAAGTTAAAAATCCCTTAGCTATGAGGTGTTGGAAATGCAAATCATATATTTGAAACTGTAACATGTTTTGTATAAATTGCCCAAAATGATACATAATTATAAATGAAATGATAACACATATTGCACATCTATTGTTTTGGAGGAAATGATTTTGTTAATAAAATACGTATGATAATTTTTCACACTTTCCTTTAACAATTCTATACCAACATATCATATTTAGAAATCTTAGTGTTAAGATCTTTTTATATGCCTTATCTAAAATGGACTTCACTGTCTATAAGTAACCCAGGATTAACCTGATTCTTAAGTATTTTCTAGGGTTACAGTGCATTGATACATACTCTCAGATGGTTTTATATGGCACCACATTGTAATGTTAAAAGGAGAAAAGGAACTTTTCCTCAATTGTTAACCGATAGGATGGCTTTCATTGAATTCTCACCTCCATGGAGAGGGTGCAGCGTGCAAAGCAGCAGGATTTTGCCTGTGGTCATTTTGTCCTGATACTACTTTTTTTGGTGTTACTGCTATGTCCTTATGAATGTGTATCCTGTCTCATCTCAGGAAGCAAATGAGACCATCTGAGAACAATGTATGATAATGCTTCAAAAAAATCTACATGAAGAGGTGGGTTGGTAGGAAAATAGTACAGGAAGTCACATAAAACCAGCCATGAATGAGGTAAAAACCAGGCACCAGACCTCTAAGCAGACAAGGCAAACTAATGTTGCACATTCTGTGATGAAATACAGACAACAAGCAAATTCCTTCTAACCTGCAAACCAACACAGTGCTGAGAGAAATTCCTCTTCTACATTTTCATAAAGAATTATGATGTGATGTCATCATGAACCTCCATCTTGACTTACAGTAAATGCAATGGGAGCTACAACCGAGGACTCAGTAATGTAACATTTCTTGGGGATTTTTGAAGATACATAAAGGCTGAATGTAAAATTAAGTACAACCAATTATGTAAGGCTAGGTTAATGCAACACAGTGAAAGTCTAACTGCCTTCAAGGAACCAAGAGCACGTTGCTGGAGGAATGAAGTTCGCATCTTTTGTTATTCCCCATACATAGTAATACTGATGCTGAACAGTTTTCTAGGAAAAGCAGACTCACGGGCAGCGCCGATGATGTCTGAGCTAGAATGTGATTAGAGCCAGGGATTTAGCTCAGTGGCGCCCCACCTGCCTCAAAATCGGAAGGCTTTGAGTTCCATCCCCGGTACTAACAAAACAAAACAAAACAAAACAAAACAAAACAAAACGAAAAAAAGAAAAAGAAAAAATGATTCGAGGTCATCTCTGACCAAAGAGATATACTTTCCAATAAAAACTGCAACCATTTGTCAAATGAATATATGTATTGATATGTCTATCTATATCAATAACCCAAAAACTAAACCGTGAAAATGGAAAGCATCAAATAACTATCTTCATTGAAAATACAATCCTAAACTGTGCAAATTCTAACTTTACAAAAATGTAGATTTCAGATAATCTTTTAAGGTAAATGGAAAAAAATTACTGAACCACTAAATGAGCGTGCGTGCGTGTGTGTGTGTGTGTTCTATAATTTGGATTATTTTCCAGCACTCATAGAATTCCTAACAATAATTATTCTTAGAAATATTTTAAGTGTTTTGTTCTTACAATAATTACATAACAAGGTCATAGAAACCTTACTTCTAGGTCACCTTTGTCATTAATAAAGTAATGCTTTCCTTTCTAAGAATGATAGCACATCCAGCATTCACTTCATCTAAAAGGAAATTTGGAACAAGGCAGAAATGGGGAGAGGATAATAATCTATTACCCTGTTAAAATCTATTAGATAATAATAATAGATAATAATCTATTACCCTGTTGCAAATTACTTTCAGATATGAGATCATATCACTATAACTACATTTCATTAGATTTTAATCTTAGTTAAGTTACTTAAACTGCTTTGCGTTAATATCTTCATCTATTCAATGAAAACCACACTGAGACTTGATAATTTTGGTTTGAAAAATAAACAGATAAGGTAACATGTAATTCACCTAAAACAATTCTTGGTGCCTAGCAAGTACTCACTTAGAATTCATTATTATTCAACAGAAAATAAAGGCTAAGATTTTGATCATATAACCTTTTTACATGATTGTTAATTAATAATTTAATTATGCAAATAATAATGCACATAATCACTAATCGCACCCTGAAAGTGCAATAAAAACCACAACCATTTATGTCATATGAATACATATATCCACTGGTGTATAGTCCTGGGATGGAGCTCTTCAGCCTAAATCATGCTTTAACTTAGAATACAGTGGATTCTGTATATTTTAGATCATCAGGAATCATCAGGCAATTATATTACTATTGCATATACTATTCCAAACCAGAAATAATTGAATTACCTTTCTCACGCAGTCGGATGACTGAATAAACCGACAGCTGTAGAAGTCAACAAAGCACAGCTGAGTCCCTAACACCGGGGTTCTGGAAGTGTGGTTTGGTCAACTAAGTAGATGGATCAGTCTCCCTTAGATAATATCCCTTTCTTAAGTTCAACTGGACCACATAGCAACCTAATTATAGGGCTGATACTCCAGTACAGCTATGATGTTGTCTTGCACAGGGACTGGACATACCAGAGCGCAGAGCTCTTAGGTGATAACTTCGAGTTTTGCCTGAATTATATTTTGAAGCGCTTCAATATTCATTAGCTAAAAAAGTTCCACAGGATCTAGGCTCTCAGGAACAATTCATGTGAATTAATACAGATAGATAAATCAATTTTCCAAAATCTGAACTTCCAAGGTTGCATTCATGAACTCCATGAGATTAATACTTGTTGCTAAAATCTATTAACATAACTAGATTTATTGGCTTTATTTCACATCATTCCAGAATAATTTTTGCAGGACTGCTTTGTGTCCAATTTACATTAATACTTCGTTAATACCTGAATGACAATTCCAAATCTGAGTTCTTATTTACACCATAATGCTATTTTTTATATTTCTTTCTTCATAAGTAATAGGTGAATAGGTTGGTTGGATGATTTTATTCTGCTACTGACTTAAGCTTGTAAATATTTCTTAATTAAATATTACATTTAAATGCATTTTTCATGGTAGCACATGCATATATGTATCTCTGTGTCCTCTTTTTATAAGCCAATTCGCTACTGCTGCTTTCACTGCAATACTTTGCTAAGTCGCGACTAATGTATTTCCATTACAGACTGGGGTGTCAGTGGCTATCTAGGCTGAACAGTTTAGGATTCTCAATTTTGCTAGGACTTTAATTGCCCAGAAAAAAATTCTGTGAATAACTATGGATTATACAACATAAGATGAAAAATGGGTCATGTAAAGGTATAATGGCATATACTTAGCATTTGGCAGGGAGTTTGTTATTAGGGAATGTGCAGATACTGGAGAAAGTTTGTGTATTAAATCATCTTTGTACAGGCATATTTGTCAACTTGATAGCAGGAAGATCTCCTGTATCTCATGAAAACCTCTGGTGATTTCTGGGCAAGTAGGAGGATACTAAGACCAAGGAAGAGGTTAAAAATTTTCTGTAAAGAAAGATTGCTCCTTGAACAGTTTTGTCTGAAAATGCCCCAGTCCCAAGAAACATTTCTTTAATTATGCATTTATTCATCTGAACGGAATGAATAGAACTCTTGAGTCCACATATCTACCTTTCTCAAGTGGAGGATTCATTTATAGTAAGCATAAATCATCTGTGATCATAAGAATTTTTAATGTGGAACAGCAGATAAGTTTGAACTGAAATATTTAATTCATAGATAAAAGCAAAAAGGTTTGTTTTAGATGACACAGTGGAAAAAGAACCAAGGTAGATGAGCTGGCCACTGGGAAACCAGGTATTCGACAACTTGCACCTGGAGCTGTGAAACAAGGCAAGTGCTAATGAGCAGAAATTCTCAATGGAAAAAATGTCTTCAGCATTAGAAAAGGCATCTTCCCAGGCATGGTGGCACATGCCTGTAATCTCAACACTTGGGAAGCTAAGGTAGGAGTATTGTCCCAAAGTTTGAAACCAACCTCAACTACATATGGACTGAATTCAGCCTGAAATGCACAGGGAGAGACCCTGTCTCAAACCAGCCAACCCCAAAATATTGGAAAATAAACCATATAGTGAATATTAAAAATTTTTCAAAATAGACACAATCAAATGTGCAAAAGAAAAGTGATCTGTTTTTATTAAATAGGTGAAAAGTAAAAATAGGTAGAAAATGATAGAGTCAAAGTGAGAAGGAAAGGAAGGGGAGAGAGACAAAGATCAGACAGAGGCAGACAAAATATGATTATATAAAATACTGGACAGTTTAAAAATCTTGATAAATGTGATACATGCCTCAGTTTCATACAACTTAAATAAATAAGATTTTGTCTAAGCATTTGTATTCCTGCTGATCCAAACTACTTATTCTAAGCATTCTGCTAGAAAGCCTGCCCTAAATACAGTGTGAACCTTTATTGTGGATGCGGCTTCCATTTTTGTTTATTTATAGATTTTTATCACATTGTTCACTCCTTGTACTTCAAGGTCTTTTTGTTTTCTGACTGGTGAAAATTATCCCGATCCTCTAGTTCTGTAAGGGACCTAGCTTTTACCTGGGAAGTGGCCGGTCAGGCTTATGCAATGGGTTGCAGCCTTGCCAGTGCCTACCTTGCTGCGCGGGGGATCGTCCTTCAGAAGGGACACACAGCCCCGGGGACATAATTCTGCTCCCTTGTCCTTTCTCACATTTTTCTGAAGTTTCTTCACATTTATTTCAATCTCACATTTCCCTAATCCTAAATTTTCCTACACTTCACATCTGTATTATTTCAAGTTTCTTCCCTTGCTGAATGCCTTTTTCTTTAATTTTCTCCATTACAACTTGAGATAAAATTCTATTTTTAAAATTTTTTTTTTCAATTTGATGATGAGACTCAATGAAACTACTACAAGGAGCTGCAGGAAAGCAAAAGGCCAGTTCAGTGCTGGTGTGCAAAATGTTGAATATGTTCTAGGGTAAAGGTTGATGTGAAATCATTAAAGCTTCTCTGTAAATATCCAAGAATCCAATGGAAGAGATTAAACCCAGTCATTTCTCATTAGATGCTTTTAAAATTCTTAAGAGAGGGAAATGTCAGGTACCTCTGCTTGCTTGCTGGGGAGATTTTCATAGCTGTACAAGTTGTCCAGCTCTTCCAAAATGGCATCATAAGCCTCAGAGTCGTAGTTGATGATCTCTGGGGTCGGAGCAGACACAGCAGCATCGAGGATGAGAAGTCCCAGAACAAGTCTTGCTAACACTTTCATCTTTCAGTGTCCTAGTTATAAAACATCAAGATGTGTACATACCTGTTTGCCAGTGGTTTACAAATAATTTGATACAAATAGAAATGTTAACATCAACATCAAAGAAATAATGCCAGTAGCTTTCTTTGCATGGGTAATGTACTAGGTGACTTTTCAGGACAGTTAGGAACAAATGTTCAAGACCCAAACTTATTCACATTTTTTACAGTAGATATCTTAATGAGGAACTTTATTTTGTGAGATGTAGAAGGAATGGTCCAAAGGAAGACATAGAAAGGATGATTCATATATTTTATAAATGTGTATCATTTAAGAGTTTTGCCATTTAAAATGTCTTAAGATTCTTTCATCAACTCTGAGAAACAGGGTTATTGATGGAGATAATGAACATCATGACCACAACTGTCAGACCATTCTGTAGATGAGGAAACTGAAACAGTGGGTTAGTCACACAGCTAGTTCTCATAACTCCTTCATATACATTCAAGTCTAAGCATTTGCAAAATAATGAAACTTTTCCCCTCTTATTTATTTCTTGCCTTAATGCACATGAAAACGAGTATAATTTAATATGTAAATAAAATAATATTCGATGCACTAATTTCCAGAGGCTCTTAACCAAAGAGAACAGAAAATAAAGCTGTTTTCCTTTAGTCCTTATTATTTCATTTTGGTTCTTAACAGCTATAAAGGTTGGGCGCTCAGAATCAACATAAATCTGAATATTTGTCTATCAGCCAATATTTAAGAAAAGTCTATTACAATTATTTAAATACAGGATTAGAGAAATGTTTTATAATTCATTCATTATAATTCTATAATTCACTGATAAGCATAATTTTTATTACTCTTAACAAAACTGGGGGATTCATTCAAGACCTTATAAGTTTATTTTTTCTCCATGTGTACTCATTAGAATATATTTAAGTTTAAGGCAAAAGACTTATGCTTAACCATAAATAAGCTGATGTATAAGAATATTATATGATCACTTATTCAGCAAGCAAGGTATTGTAAAACTGTTTATCAAGCACATCTAATTTTAAAAGATTTTGTATTTTGGACATACTTCTTGATTTTATTTAAAATCAATACATGTGGTGTTAGTACTCATGCACAAATGTAAAATTAATTCATGGTAAATATTACTTTTATATGTGAATCCATTGCCAGAAAAAATGTCCTTCACTTTTTTGAAAGAAAGTCTTTATGAAGCAGGTTCAGGCAGAAGGCTATGAAATTCCTCTGAGAATAAGAAGCAGTACAAGGAGCCTCTTTCTACCCCCTACTATGCTCTCTTCAAATGAATTATTTATTCACACTGAACAAACTAAGCCTCTATTTCACTTGCTTTTGGACAAGTCCTTGCAGGGATGCAGATATGGTACTATTCTGGGCACTTACCAACACAGTCTTACTTAAAACAGTATAACTTGTAAACCTTCTGTAAACTATCCTCCCCTATCTGAGTGGGTAGCACTCACAGAGGCTAGTGAGCCAACATAGTACTATACTTGTACATTTCTGACAACTTCTATTGTGCAGAGAAAGTATGTCTTTGCTGATGTCTTTATCCTGCTTCCTTCTTTACATTTGATTATATATACTTGAGTGTACTTGCCTTTGTCATAGCCCCTAGAAGGATTAGCAGTAACTGTGTGAGCCATTGAAATATAGAGTATCTATATTGAAATATAAAAAGTATTTATTTTCAGTTTAAAATTACATGTTTCTTTTTTCAAGTCACTGTCAGTCTTTAGTGTACTTTCTTAATTGCAGCTTTTTTCTCACTTACACAATTGCAGAACATTTTGAAAATGTATATTCAAAAGCTTAGAATATTTATCTGAAAAAGACATTCAATGTGTATAATGCCTGATGGTCTTTACCATATTTTAAAATGTCTAAAATTACCAATAATTTCTCCCCTTGCATAATACTTTCATCAATATCAATCAATACTAACTGTATCAATTGACAAAGTCTGGGGTCTGTGGTCTTGATTTAAGGAATATATTGGAAACAACTATAATCTTATTGGCATCTGTTATGATTACTAAGATCAAATATTTCCCTATGTTATTAATTCCTAAGTAAATTCAAAATTTCAGTTCTTCCAAAAATAATACACAGAGTCAACAACAAAATTCAACCAAAATTCACAGGGAGATAGTAAAGCAAGTACAATTTTTTTTAAAGATTGAAATAGGAGGGAAAATTGCCCTAACCCACAAAGAAAGCAAGTGTGAAAACTTACCTATGGTTCCCACTTGGAGGAAAGGCACAAAGTAACAGGATGGAGAGCCGAGGGCGTTTGCCCCTGACCAATGGATGTGAATTTTATCCTGTGGGAGGTGGAATTTATAACACTCAACTTTCTGTTTGGAAAAGCTAACCTTGAGAAATGCTCCTCTGTCGTTAAAAACCCCAAATTATTTTATAGTAGCCCCAGCTAAACAGCAGAATCCAAATCATATAGTGTATAAAACTGTTGCAATTATGCTAATGGAGTTAGAATTGCTTCTGTGTCACCTGAAAAATTTTAAGTGGGAAATATGATTTTAATATACCTCATCTGCAACAAATTCATCCAATTGGAAAGGAAATTATTGTATACAGGAATATTATAGGTGAGGATTTCATAAGTGTTCTAATAAGTAATTTTCCCAACTTTGTAAGTCTTGAATTGCTTTATTCACTACTCATTAATGTTAACTGGAATGTAATAAATATTACAAAAGACTTACCTGATTAAACCTGGCTAAGTAACAAAGAGATATCCAAATTATTTTGATTGCCTGGAATGTTTTGACAATGATGAGAAATTAACATTTTGCATGACAACTTAAAAGAATAATGGCTAAAAATAATGCATAAATATGACCAGACTTCTGGGAAGAAAAGGCTCTTTTTGTTTCGTTCTTTTATCTATCACAGCCAAACAAATCAAGTTACATAAAAAAAAAATCCACCAAATGCAAGATTTGTTTTAGGCTCTTGAAACTTGACTTGGTTTGTGAAGCAGTTTTGTTACAGATATGGAGAGAAAAAATAATGTGTATTAAATTTCCCTTCCTCACTTTCACACTGTAAAAGTTACAGAGAAAAATGAAACTTAAATCTGTCATTCCAGTATATTTTTATGTAAATCCAGGACTGTGGTTCATTGGATCAAGAATTTGCCCTCTGTGGCTAAAATGAGCAACTGTTTTGATTTCTGAAAGCTGGTTTTGTTGTGAGCAGAGTGAGGGGAGAATATTGCCTGTCTTCAGCTCCCTTTCTACCTCTTGCCAATTTCTACTGTTCCTTAACCATTTTTGTCAGCCCACTGTCACACATCATCACTGTATACAGTTCTGCTCCCAAGCAATTATTTCTCACTGCTCATTCTTTTTCTTGTGAATGATATTATTTGAGATGGAAAGAATGAAAGTAGATAGAGTGCAAAATCTACCAAAAATTAGGCAGACCATCGAGGCACTATGACTTCTTGTCATCTGTAAAATCTCAGCCCATCATTTGAAGACTACTTTTAAAGTATTAGTATATATGTTTTTAAACCTGAAAAAACAAGTATTACTATGAAGAGTAGAAATCTGAGTTCCTATGTCAGCTCTGTTTAACGGAAAGGTACTCAGACCTCATGTCTCATGACTTCTCTCAGCATATTCTTTTTTTTTTTAAATTGAATTCTTTATTGGTGCATTGTATATACAGCTCACAATCACACACAACATTGGGGAATTTTCTCAGCACATTCTTAATCGGGGTGGTAACTGCCATTCAGATACGGGTAAACCGAAACTCAGATGTTAAATGGCCCCGCTTCGTGCACCGCGTAAAGAGGAAACTGAACTGGGTCTTCAGTACTTCTGAGGTGCATGGGAAGCAGTGAAGGTGCCGGGAGCCCTCAGTGACTTAGAGTCTAAGTCCTGTTCATATGCAAAGTGTAAATATTTTTATGCTTTGTCAGATACTTTATAATAAAAATAGATTAACAGACTATCCATGAAAGATGAACACTTCTCCCTATCCCCCCACTGTTTAATTTAGTAGCATACATTGCCAGGTGATGGAGAAATGGTATCTACCCAGTCCCTTGTTTTTTGCAGGGGTCTGGTTGACTCACTAAAACCATTTGCAGGAATAATAGTTTCATACCATCCTTCAGAAAAATATTGAAAATAATGCTTTCTCTCTCTCTCTCTCTCTCTCTCTCTCTCTCTCTCTCTCTCTCTCTCTCTCTCTCTCTCTCTCTCTCTCTCTCTCTCTAACAGGATCTTGCTTTGTAGTTCAGGCTGGTCTGAACTAGCGTACTTCAGGCTGGCCCTGAGAGCACTATGTAGCCCAGGCAAGCCTCGAACACACAGCAATCTTCCTGCCTCTGCCTCTCGAGTTCTAGGATTACAGGAGAGAGCCACCATACCAGCCATTGTGGTGTGCGGTACTGATTACTGGTGGGTGTGTGTCACCATGCCTGGTATTGTTGTACGTGGTTACCAGGGATCAAACCTCAGGACTTTGTGCTTGCTAGCCTGGCACCAGAACCACTGAACTAAATCCTTGGCCCCAAAAAGATGTTTTTCTTGGGCTTCAGAACACTATGAGAACTGGTATCTATTAATGCATTGTCATGCCCCATTTACAGGACAATTTAAAAGCCAAGCCATTGGCCTTAGTTTAGAATTTAAAGCAGAAATAATTTCTCAAACTTTTTTTCTTCCCAAGTAACAGAACTTTCGCTTGTCCTTATAAAAACTGATCATTTGCTAAATCACTTCTCTGGGTTTCGTTTGGATTCATTTCAATGTCTCAAAATCTACTTTGAATTGTGAGAGCTCAAGTTCATGAGAATCTCATGAGGACCTAATCACCACTCAGCTCTGAGGAAGGATTAATTACAGTCGCAGCCTTTCTTATCCTGGGTAAATATCTTCTACTCCCATGATAGTTTTCTTACCGGAGCACAACCGTGATTATCAGAATCCCTTAGAGGACCCTTTATTATTTAGTAACAGAGATTTTTATGGCTTTTTTCCCCTTTGAAATCCCCCAAATATTTTATACAATTTTTTGGCTATTAATCTTTCCAAATTAATTAAAACCATCATTATTGGTTTGACAGAATTGATTTCATGCAGAACAGTCTTCCGGTGACTGTTTCATTTCTGTGCAGGAGTGAGAGTGTGAAGAGAGCTGCAGTGACACTGAACACCCCACTGTGGTTTTTCTGTCCTGGCCACCGGCCCCCAGAGATGAAATCGTTCAGAGCCCCAGGAGGACCAAGATGAATCCCACCCCATTTATTCCAAGTAGTCAAACCACTGCCCACATTCTTCAGGTGCCTTTTATGAAGATCTGTTAGGAGAATCCATGGTGCCTCAGGTATCTTCTGCTCAGCAGTAGAGAACAATAGGTCAGACCTTCAGCGTCACCACAACCCCATTGTGTTGCCTGTATCACCCCATCCTATCTACTCTCTCTCTCCTAGTATCATTGAAGCCTCATTGATCATCTACAAATTCACTTTTGTCCTCAGTTAGTTGGAAAGAATTTGGACCACTTTGTTGCTGATTTGGCTGTTTCTTGACTCAGTCTTCTACTGTCTTCCTGCTAACACGCTTGCTGCTTGCTCCTACTCATTCAAGAAAGGAAAAACTTTTCTTCCTATCAAATTCTCTTCCATGTGGCTTCTCTTCACTTTAATAACTTTACTTACTTGGAAACCACAACACGTGGCTTCTCTGTCATCTGCTTAACTGCCTGGACAAGTCCTCTCTTACCTTAACTTTTGCTCCTGGCTCTTTCACACTCTCCACACATATCCTTGTCTTCATGCCCAGTGCCATGACCTTCCCCATGTATGATTTGGCTGTCTTAGTCACTTTCTAATTACTGATATACAGTACATGATCACGATGTAAAAGAGAGATTTATTTTGGCTCATTTTCAAATGTTTTAGTCAGTGGTTGACAGGCACAAATACAGACATAACAGGATGGGAGTGTCAGGCATGGAGGAAAGTTGCTCACCTCATGGAGAACAGAGAACAAGAGAAAAAGCAGGAGCTAGACACAGAAAACACCTTCCGACTCTCTTCCAGTCAGGCTCTGCCACTTAACATTCAGCTGCTGTGAGTTCCATATGGATGAGTCCACTGATGAATACTGGGGTCTCTTGTTCCAATTATCCTGAGGTATGTTTTACTGCTGAACCATAACACTGTCCCTCATGGTGACCTGGCATTGTTTTATCTTCATATGCAGAATGAAGTTACCACATTTCTTTTTTGTTTGTTTGTTTGTTTGTTTGTTTTTTTGAGACAGGGTCTTGCTTTGCAGTTGAGGCTGGCCCTGAGCTCACTATGTAGCCCAGGCAAACCTCGAACTCAGCCATCCTCCTGTCTCTGCCTCCCGAGTGCTGGGATTACAGGTGTGAGCCACCACGCCCAGCACAAAGTTACCACATTTCTACTCAGCTCTATACCCCCACTCTCAGACCCTCCAGTTTAGCATCACCAGTCATACGATAACCTTTACTAGAGCCGTGCTGTTGTCCTGTCTTTTGCCTCATGAGATCTCCATTCTCTAGACTCCACCACTTGATTGCTACCTGCTAAATTGCCCATCTCCACTGCTTACAATTAACATAATTATTCCCAAGGACTTTCTGCTGCTTGTCTTCTTTTGTGTTCTGTCATACATACCCACAGGGGAAAACCTCAGTCTTAATTGAGAACAGCTCTCAGCTCTCTTCTCTCCAACATAAGAGAAACAATGACCATAGTATCAGTGAAAATCACACAGAGCAGTGGTTGACCTCATCTAAAATCCTTAAAGATAAACCTCACTCCGAGCTGCCAATGTTTTTCATACTGATTCCATTTCTAATATTCAGATAATGATTTTGTAGCATATCTTTATCTTCACACCAAGAGGGATAAGCCTGAATCATTTGTAGGAAGATGGATGCACCTCAAGACTATAATGCTAAGTGAAATATATCAAACCCACCAGCTTAAATATGAGAAACTCAAAGTGTAAAGGGACAAATAGTAGTTAGAGAATGGAAAGTGGGGAGATAGATCCTTTTTCAAAAGGGGAGTGGATCAAGAGGTGGAAGCTAGTGGAAGCAGGGAGGAGGAATAGGTTAAAAAGAAAAGAGCCTAAATACATGCACGAATCCCCACAAGGGAGACAACTGTTGGGCACCACAAACATGCTAGTAAAAAAGTAGTTGATTTGGAAGAGTCATGGGCACACTCGCTTGTGCTCTCAAACTTTTTAGCCCCTTTTCAGATTCATGGTAGTTTGTTTTGTTCATACTACTTGTTTCTCTTACATTTATCTCACTATCATGATTGGCGAATTACTTCTTGTGAAATAATTTTTAATTTTTATAGAAGTAAGAAGAGTACTATTTATACTTTTCATTGATATTCACTTGTATTACCTCATCTTAAACACGAAATAAAAAATTCTTGCCAACTCAGAGATTGCTGAGTATAATAATGGTTAGCCACCATAATGAACATTTAACTGTCTTCTGTGATGTGATGAAATCCTTCATGTGTATTGTGTGATCTAATTAAATACGACTTTCCTGTAGAAAAAAGAAATGGTAGAAGTGATCAAATGAACAGTTAACTTCCTTCTGTCAAATCCACTTGTATTTAGTATGCTTCTTAATTTCCCTTCTGTGAATGAGAAGAATTTAAAAGTGTATTTGCAAAATGACAGCCAGGCTAATACTCCCTTTCATCTTCTGAAAGTATGTGGGTGTTTTGTTATTTCCCCCTTCTCAACCTCTCACCCTCTACTAGATCAATTCTATGAACCTAGTACACATTCTCTGGGATCAGGGTCATGATGTTATTCCATACAAAACAACTGAGCTAAATAAAAATCAGGATAAAATGCTGACTGTGACAGCAATTTAGAGAACATTCCAATCACTGAGGAACACAAAATCAAATTATTTTAAATCACCAGAACTAGATCATTCCTTTCTCCCAGATGAGATGAAGTACAATTTAAAAATGTTGTTACAAACGATTCACCCTATAACTCTTTACTTTTGTTTGGCTTTTGCAATTATACACTGTCAAAAAGAATTGCTTTTAACCTCCACATCTGTGTACCTCTGTTATCCCATTTCTATGGCCTTTTACACAGGAAAAAAAAATCAAATAGCTGCTATTCACTGGCTATTTCCCTTGTTCTGTTTCCATTTATTCCAAAATCTCCACAATTTGGTCTGTGTATTCCACTACAGCTCCTGGTCTTGCCTTACAGCTATCTACTTTTGTTTTAATGTTTTCATTACATTTGACTTTTCTCTTACCTTCTTGGATTTGCTTTTTTTTTTCTAGCCAGCCTCTAAATTTTGAATTTTCTAAGGTTTTAATATTTATATTTCATCTTTTCTGTATTAATCCATTCTCCATGGGTGACCTCATTGGGTTCCATACTATAAAAAACAGTAGAAACAGTAATAGTATTAATGAAAGGTAATATTTAGATTACTTACTGTGAGCCTGTCATAGTTTATTACACCCTTTTAAGGAAGAGGACACCAATGTCTAGAGAAGTTAAGTGACTTCAGCATGTAAAAGAAGTCAAATGAAAGTTGATCCATTCTGGCAACAGAGCCTGAGTTCAAAGCCCAACACCATCTTCTGCTTAAATCTTCCAACTCTACATTCCCAGACCCCCACCCCCCCCCATTTCACTGTTGGTTTCTGGGGGGGTCTGGTTTCTGTTGCTATTAGATACCTAGAACTTTTTAGCTCCACTTCAATGTTGTCTTAGTCTGTTTCTCATTACTATAACTGAATACCATAGACAGAACTTTACAGAGAATACAGTTTCTTCAAATTGAAGTTAGTAAGACTAAGAAGTTTGAGAGAGTGACACAGGCTTCTAATCATGCTTACTGATGGGGACTCTGAAGTCTCAAGGTACTACAAGACATCAGATGGCAAAAGAGTCCTGGCTCAAGTGCCCCCTTTCTTTATAAAATCAAGATTCCATTTGAATTGGATTCCATTTTATGCCCTCTTTAATTACATTACTTATCTTCTAAAGGTAATTTAACCTTAATTGTTCCCAAACCTTCAACACCAGTCTGATTAAACTTCATACATTTCACATATGTGCTCATAAGATAAAATAAAATAAAATAAAATAGTAAAATAGAAGTTTCTACCTTGCTTAGAACTCTGAGTGGGATTAAATTCCCAGATGGGTTTTGGTGAGCACATTCAAGCCATAGCAGCTTCTAACTGGAAAGTCTTAGTGAGACTGAAATAAAGTTTTTTTGGTCCTTTGAGCTTAACTCAAATTTTGCTCTTCTCTACTCTTTTGCATTTTCCATGTTATCACATCTGCTTAGCAGCCCTCAAGCCAAAATCCTAAAATTCTTTTATATTTTTCCACTTTCCTAATGTCCCATCCTGTTCTTGCCCATTCCATTACAAGGAGATAAATTCTACTTCAAATGTATCTCTTTCCACTGTCCATTCCCCTCTGGGACACCAGAAAAAGCCAAACAAATAGAAGTGATACTACATGTCTTCCTCACTTGTGCTTCTGTTGCAATCTCCAGAAACAAAACAGAGAAAGGATAAAAGTGTAAATGCATGAAACTTTTCTTTTTCTTTGAAAATACGAATTAGCTTTATATTTCTCTTCGAGTAACATTTAAACCCCTAAGTCACTGGGTTCCACACCTAGCAGTGACCTTTCTATTGAGGAATAATGCCAAGTGATATTTCTTTATCATCCCACACTCAGTCATTCTGGGTCATTTTAAACTGCCTTTCTCCTCATTAAGGCCATTGAGTTTCTGCATAAATATCACCACAAAGAGACTTTCCTGACTCTTACACAGGAAAACAGACCCTCTTCCTTCCCTTTACACTCTCGTATCTCACCACTTTTATTTTTATCGTGGCAAGTGATACTATCTGTTATTTACATTTTTCTGGTCTTACTCATTATGGGTCTTACAGAACTCTTCTAGGTGTGTATAAATTCCATAAATCGTGGGGGCATATTACTGGTCTGAATCAAAGGACCTAAAACAGACCTTGATCCAGAATTCATGCTTAGTGTTCTTGGAACAAATGAATTAGAAATGTGTTGAATTGATAAATAATTACTTAATAACTGCTAATGATTTGCCTGGGCTACTCCATTACAAAGTTAAATGTGTAAATGCGTATTACATATAGTTAATTATTTTTGGTTATTTTCTTCTATTCTAGATAACTGTGAAGCTATCCAAGAATACTTTTCCAACTGTTTTGCATGGGTTTTTAAATGGCAGACTATAGAGCTTTTTAATCTATTCTATTCTACTATTCTATTCCATTCTATTCTGTTCTGTTCTGTTCTGTTCTGTTCTGTTCTGTTCTGTTCTGTTCTATTCTATTCCATTCCATTCCATTCTATTCTGGGGGAAGGTACTGAGGATAGAACTTGGGACCTTGCATTTGCAAGGCTAGCACCAGAACCACAGAGTTGAGTACTTGGCCCAAGACTTCACTTTTATTTGCTGCCAACCCTTAAGTTACAAACAAAGACATATAGCCATGGATTTGGGATTAGAATTCAAGAGTTTTGGACCATTCAATTCTTCTGATTAAAAGTAAAAAATCAAATTAGTTCAGACAAAAGAGAATTATTGTCTCACATAACTGAAAAGTGCAAGTTTCTCCATTTCCATGAAGCTTCCTCCTATTGCACCATTATAACTGCATGGGAAAGGGAAAAATAATTACTATTCAAATCCTTAAACCAAATTATTGTATCTGCATATCTACCAATAAAAGAGACATGGATTACTAGAATGAACTTATAAAACATTATGTGACACATTCCTTCTTAAATTATCTACCTTGTATTCAATATGAGAAAAGTTTAAAGGAATTTATGAAAAAAAGTTATTTCCTACTAGTAATATAGTATAAAATTAACTGAAGAAAAATTTGAAAAAAATTGAGAGTGAAATATTTTTGGCATAGACACAATCCAGATATACCCACTTATATTTATTTTTCACTCTAGTTTCCAATTTTTAAAATATTTTTAGGTTGTTGAGTTTAGTTCACTGTTTTCTCTATCTGAATGCACAGGTTAGATTAACAGATTATTGTCTCCTGTGTGTCCACTATTAAAACTCATTTTCACCCCCACAATGACCATCTAAAATATTTTCTATTAATGAACTTTCCCAAGATTATATAGGTGAAATTTTTCAGAATTGGAATTATGAAAATTTAGGTCCTGACAATTCTTTTTGTCCCATTACATAAAGCTATGTGACAGACATTTTATTTGACTTGGGGCATATGGGCAATCATATTTAATACCACTGATTTGTTCATTTCTCTAAATCAGCCTCACTTTTCAAGTGTATGATTTTTTTTTTGAGACAGGGTCTCACTTTGTAGTTCCGGCAGGCCCTGATCTCACTATGTAGCCTAGGCAAGCTTTGAACTCAGCAATCCTCTTGTCTCTGCCTCCCGAGTGCTGGGATTACAGGCATGAGCCACCACACCTGGCTCAAATGTATAATTTTTTTAAAAAATCTCTTTTCAGGTCTTTTCATTTTCAAAATTTCTCTTCAGTCTTCTGTGCTATGTTTCTTGAGTCCTTGCAAGTGTGAAAATATCTGCAAACATTTTATTCCAGGAAAAACTGTTCATAAAAATTTCTTGGATCAAATGCTTAGAATATTACACATTACTTCATTGTCTTCTGGAACAAAAGGTTGCAATGGAAAAGGATGAAGCCAATTTAATTATTTCCCACTGTTTAGGTCACTTACTTTTTCTCTCCCGAGTCTCATCAGGTGTTTTCTAGATCTTGCACCATGGAATTATTCACAAATCATTATGTTTCCATGCCAATTTTTCCTTAAATAATAAGCACCACTATATTTGTACTTTTTTCTTTATTCTTACTTTGAATTTCAGTACAAATACATTTTTGAATTCTTATTTAAGTTCTTGTACTCTTTTTCTGAAATAATAATCACTTTGAAACTTGTTTTGCTATTTTCCATTGTCATCCTTTTTTACTCCAATAAGTTTCATTCTTTTCTCTCTCTTACCTTGAGCCTTCCATTCTTTTACTCTTTATCTTTAGTAAATCTTTTGAACTATGCCCAGGAAAAAGTACAAAGGCCTTTTCTTCATGGGAACCTACTCTAACAGAGTCCTATTTGAATTTGAAAAAATAAAATCAATTAACTGCAGCCCCTTCTAACTTTTCAGTTCACAAAAAGGCTGAGGGGGAGAAAAGAATCAAAGGGTGTTTCTGAAAGTTGTAGCTCATAAACTCATGTCTACTAAAACCTCACATTGAGTCATAATTATAAGCTTATTCTCCTTCACACCATCAGGACTTCTGTGTGAAAACAATGATTGTAACTGAGAGAGCTTCAATATATAAGACATTATTGAATAAGAAAATCCTAAGACTGTGGAAGAAAAAAAAGTCCAAGGACCAAAAGATTCTGGCATCTATAGTGACACCAAACATTCAAAACAGCCCAACTACCTGCTAATTTAATACTAAAACTCGCTTATCTTTACTGCCTATTATGTGATAAATCTTGCCCAAGTTTTCAACATACAAAAGAAATTAGATGGTATAATAGAAAGGAAGAAAGAATGATTTTAAGAGACAAACTAAGCATCAGAATTAGAGTCACATACTTGGGGAGATAGAGCCTACAAATAATTAGGACTAATTTTTAAGAACTCTAATACAAAGTAGCCAACATGCAAAAACAAAATGATCACAGGAAGATATTATAGGAATCAAAAACACTATAATAAAGATAAAGAATATTTTTCATGAACTCATCAGTTAGCTAACCTTAGACATGTAAAGGAGCCAGAAAGCTTGAAGAACAAATTTGGATGGAATATTGAAGAATTCTGGGATAATTACAAAATGTGTACTATGAACTAATGGAAACACCAAAATTATACAAGGGATAGGAACAGAAGACATGTTTGAAGTAATAATAACAGAATTTTTCAACATGGATAGACATCAAATCACAAGTCCAAAAAACTCTGAAGATCAAGTAGGAAAAAACACCAAAGACTTTGCTTAGGCATATCATACATACATACATATTACTCATATCATACATATTACTCAAAACCAAAGACAAAAAGTTCTTTGAAAAATCTTGAAAGAATTCCACAATGTGGTGAGTTCTTATCTTTGTTCCTCCCTTCTTTCCTGCACTGGGAATTAAACCCATGGCCTCAGTCACCCAGCACATGCATTTACCATTGACCTGTGTTCCTGGAAGATAAGTCTTTAGAGGAATAAGTGTGCAAATTACAATGAGGTTGCAATCAGAAACCATGCAAGAAAGAAGAAATAAAATGTTGAATAGTGCCTCACCAAATCTTACAATTATGTATTCACTGAAAGTATTTTTCATAAATAAAGGAGAAATAAAGACCTTTCACCAAGTATAAATTGATGAAATCTGTCTTTTGTGGCTTTTTTCTTACAAGAAATACTCAGAGTTCTTTAGCGAGAAAGAGTATAAGGTTCGCCATTACTGATATGTCATAGCCTTGGATCTAAATGAAGAGCACAAAAGGAGTAATAAAGACAATAATAAAATCTTCTGTTTCCCTTATTTTAATTTTTCTCAGTGACTATAGTTTCTTTGGAGTAATACTAGGATAAATAAACTGAATGACAACAATGCTATAAGGGATGAGAAAGATGAAGTAGTCATATTATTTACACAAACTTTAAACTTAAATACCCCAAACTAGGGCCAACCAAAATATCTTTCAATAGGTAAATGGATAAAGTATTTACAGATCTAGTTATGGACGGACAGTTATTCAGAGATTTTTTTTTTGAAAGCCCGAGGTAGTAAATTAACAACAACAACAAAACAGCTGGGCGTGGTAGCACATGCCTGTAATCCCAGCACTTGGGAGGCAGAGGCAGGAGGATTGCTGAGTTTGAGGTTTGCCTGGGCTACAGAGTGAGCTCAGGGCCAGCCTGAACCACAAAGCGAGACCCTGTCTCAAACAAAACAAAACAAAACAAAAACAAACAAAACAAAAAAACAGAGATAAAGGCAATGCATATTGTTGAATAAAAGAAATCAAAAGTAAAGAAAGTTGGCATATTGTAGGATTGTAAACCTATTATATTGGGAGCGATCCAGTTGCACAGTTAGGAGTGTGACTGGCTCCTGGCTGCAGACTGGCTGTGGTGTCTCTGGACCTGGGGACTTGGTTCTTGTGTTCGCCTCTGGAGGCAACAGGGACTCCGGTGGTCCTGCAAGCTGAGGTGCTTCTGCGCGGAGCTACTCTGGGGCTTTCTTGGTTCCTCAGGGATTATTGGCAGCATCTGCTCTGCCCTCCGAATCTTTCATCATTAAAGGTACATAATAAAGGTGTGGCAAGCTGTGGGGGATCCTGGCTGCCCAGAGTACCACAGATCAGGCCGAAGCTCAGCTTCTCTAAGTTTTGTTTGTTTCTGCTTTTATATTTAGTTATTTGTCTTGTGCTGTTGAGCTCACAAGAGACTGGAATTTAACTGTAGGGGTTCTAGTTAACGTCCTCTTCCCCTATTCCCTATACTATTATATTCTGATAAAGACAGTACTATAAAGATGTAAAAAGATTAATGGTCAACAGAGTTTTGGAAGAGGTGTTAGGTGTGAGTAGGGGAAGCACAGGGAATTTTTAAAGCAATACAACTGTTTTATATGAGTCTGTTATGGTTGATAAATGATAACATGCACTTGTCAAAACTCACAGAACTGCACCCAAAATAGTAGACTTTAGTATTAACACTCAGTTTTGGTTAATAATAATAATGTATAATTAGTGAGTCATTAATTATAACAAGTGTCTCATACTGATAATATGTGATACAAATGATAGGGGAAGTGTATGTGTTGGAGGGCTAGTATTGTAAGTATCTCTGTACCACCTTCTTTTTTTTAATTGAATTCTTTATTGGTACAATTTATATACATCTCAAAATAACATATAACATTGGGAATTTTGTACCAGTATATGCCACAAGTTCATTCTCATTTTTACCCATATCCCTACCCACTCCCCCCTCCTCCCCCCTTATATATGCTCTTTTATTTTCTTTCTGTATCATATTTATTCCTTTCCCTCATCACATTCCCACACCAAGTTTCCTATAGAAATATTCCACTCTATAAAAGCTGTCCTACTTTCTAGAACTCATTTGCATATACAGGTGTTCATGCCAAAGAGAAGATCCGGGAATTGTCTATCTGTGATCTATTGATTTCACTTATTAGTATATCCTCCAGATGTCTCCATTTGCACCTAAATGGATCAATCTGTACTACCTTCTTAATCATTTTATAATTGTAAATCCCTTCTAAAGATTTTTCACTGTTATTGCTCCAGTGTCACATCAATAGCTTGTTATGTTCATTTACTCACAAATTTCATTTACCTTTTAAACACAGAGTGTGTATGTCCCACAGAGACAGTATAAAATTTTTCCCTTTAGCAAATAAATTTTTGCTAAAGAAAACATCAGAAATCAAAAGAGGCTTTTACCACAGCGAGCCAATGTGAGCCAAGGTATCGCAAAGTACATTTATGATGTTTTCATTACAAAGTACTTTTTGGTTTCTCACTTTTACAGTCTGCACATAAATGGCAGCAGTCTTAACATTTTACTTTTAATGTTTATAAATCTGATGTTAGTTGCCTGTGTTACATTAATATCTAGTCTTCTCCTAGCTGAAGTTTCTTTCTGTTGTCTACTTCAGGTAAATAACATGTTCTGAATTAAACAAGTTGATTCATACACTTATTTACAAAGCTATGTGTGTTTTACCTTAGCTTTCACAGATGCTATAGGTAAGTTTTTTAAAATTTTGGTTCTATTCTGATTCCTAAATATCATCCAAAACTTCTTATGGTCCAACTATCAATTTTACTATGCTCTGTGTACCTTGCAATAGCATTGAGTGCAGTTTGTATACATTGTCCCTAAGTTATTTCTCTCTTTATCTTATAAATTTGTTCACTACAGGAATTTTTCAAGTTCATTTTGCCATCAATGTTAATGAAATGGATATACAATAAATATATCCCAGGAATAGAAATGAAAAGAGGGATATTACCAGGTTTATTAGAATTCAATAAAGTATTTTACAGGTTGATGTATGATACCTCTATTAAAATACATACAAAAGCTAAAGATTAAATTCTGTTTAATTAAATTATTTTTTCTTGCAGTTAAACAAAGTACTTCTGTTTTTTTATGGAAAAACTTAGACAATCTCTTTTTAACAACCAGCAGATTTGTCCACCTAAAAGACTATGGAATTATATAGACTTTAGTCAGATCTTTCTTAAAATTTCTGGAGTGCATTTTTTTGCCCTGTTATTTTTGAAAGGCTCTCAGTTGGCATTTTATGTATTTCCAACAAAGAGTGACTCTTTCTTGTGCCTGTACACACAAAACCCTTAACATGACTACAAACCTGTTTCATCTGATGGGCTCCTGTGAGGACACCTCTTCTGTTTGGTGTCTGCCTCACCTTCCCTGCCCACTGACTGACACCAGCGTTCCACTGCCTCTGAAACAAGCTCCTTCCCATTTTCAATTCTTCATGAGTGTTCTTTGTTCCACGTGCACTTCTCTCCTTCATGAAGAAATACTGTTACCAAGCATCTATGCCGTAGAGATTTCAGAGCCCTTCCCTGCTAAAATATGTCCATTGCTACTAGCTGTTATACCCCTCCGTTTTTCTGTATCTTTTGCTGTCTATATTGAGTTTATTTATTATCTAATATATTTATACAAAACTGGAACTTTATGGGGGCGAAAATCATGTTGAATTTTCCCTACATTTTCATACCCAGTGTCTAGCTGCATTTCTATGACAAAGGTGGATTCCAGCATTTATTGAATGTTGAATTTCTGTTTTAAAGTTTCTATTATGTGGGCTGTTGAATCACTCTGTTTCATTGAGTGGAATTAATACAGAGGAACATGAGCTCCAAGTAAAATGAAGAGAACACTGTAATCATTACTTTGTCATATGGTTCACATGGCTGTGTATTGACTGTAGGTGAAGAATAACAAGAAAAGGGCTCCCCAGAAATATTTGACAGAAAAGCTGGGGAGAAGGACTGGGGAAATAGATTAGTGCTACTCCACTCTGAGTAATAATGAAAAAATAACTTTTATGTAATAGCCTCAAGTTGATGTGGCTTAATAATATCTTAGTTAAATATATGAATCCTTGCAAGGTTATCTAAACTTTCATTATTCCCAAACAACTTTAGTGACCTTGTCATATCAATCTAATTTCATTTAGTTGCTAGATATTTTTATTAAATTAAGTGCAACAAATGCTGGCGAGGTTGTAGAGAAAAAGGACCCTTCTCCACTGCTGGTGGGAATGTAGACTGGTACAACCATTATGGAGATCAGTGTGGAGATTCCTCAAAAAACTAGGATTAGAGGTTCCATTTGACCCTGCTATTCCCCTTTTGGGGATATACACGAAATAATTACATGATTCCTATCACAGTGACATATGTGCACCCATGTTTATAGGAGCTCAGTTTGTGATAGCTCAGTCTTGGAAACAACCCACATGTCCATCAACTCTAGACTGGGTAAAGAAGATGTGAATATGTGCCAGGTGTGGTGGCTCGCACCTGTAATCCCAGCACTCAGGAGGCAGAGACAGGAGGATTGCTGAGTTTGAGGCTTGTCTGGGCTCTATAGTGAGCTCAGGGCCAGTCTGAACTACAAAGCGAGACTCTGTCTCAAAAAAAAAAAAAAAAAAAAAAAGATGTGGATAGTTTCTTTTTTATAAAATGGAGTATTTTTCTCCCATAAAGAATATGAGGTTGAGTCATTTATACTCAAATGGACATACCTTAAGGACATATTCATAAGTGAAGTAAATAGGACACAGATGGGTAAATATCATATTTCTCTGATGTGAAAAACCAAAGTTGTAAATGAGTTTTAGAATGTGTCATCGATATTGTGAAATAGTAAATAATCAAAGGGAAATGGGGACTAGGGGTAAGTAATGAGGGGGAAAGTAAAAAAAAAATTGATGGTAAAAAAACAAAGGAAGCAAAGCTTGTGCATATAGGGGTGGGTGGGTAGGGGAAGGGGAAAATGAGAATTAAGTCATGTCATGTACTGGTACAAGTTCTCAATGTTAAGCGTAATCGTGATATGTATATATAATGAACCCATAAATAAAATAAGTTAAAAAATCCCACCCCCTCAAAAAAAAAAACCTGATAAACCTTTCACACACACAAACAGAGGCCATCAAAACATTTCCCATCAGTCTGGAGTGTAACACTGGCCCATGGTTTGGGAAAACTTCTTCAAATAGTTAGGCCTGAGGAAATTATTTTATTGAAATCTGTATTATCGGGATAGAGCCATATAATCTCTAAATTGTCTAAAGTAATTGAGTGTGCCTATTTTAATTGCTAGGACAACCCCTGAAACTATAGTGAAGGTGTTAAAAGTTAATAGATTAAAATATAAATCTAAAATACATTCAAACAAGGAAAATGGAACAGATAATAAAATGCAGCGGTGACAGTGATAAAACATTGAAATAACTATACTTTAAACATAGCAGTAATTTTGTTAAATATTAGTACACTGGAAAAATATTAGTAAACTAAGAACAAAAAAAAAGGAAAGGCAGAAATTGCACAAATAGCCCTTTAAAAACTAGATACATGCATATCATAATGTGACTTGTCAGTGAGGATAATTCTCCAAATACGTCTTGGTAAATAGAGGGCATATGTGTGACGATTGCACTGAGAGAAAAATCACAGAACAAGAACACCAACGTTTAGGCTGAGGATTTAGCTCAAGGGGTACCACGCCAGCCTTGGACTCACAAGGTACCACAAAAAAAAGAAAAAAAAAAAGAACATTGACGTTTGTGCTGTTACAAAAACACATATTTGTGAATCCTTTATAAGCAATAGGACATTTGTTACCATTCTGGAGGCTGAGAATTCAAGATCAAAGTGTTTAAGTGCTGCCTAGAAAGGGGATGGGTGCTGGCTTCTCAACCGTTTTAATAGGCTGGAAGGAATGTACATCTGAAAGGAGGAAAGGAAATTCCAATTTCCCTAGTGCAGTCGTTGACTAAGTACCACACAATTTTAAAGCCATATGTTATGTGTATTAATTTCTTTTATTTGTGAAACTTTGAGTTGATTTCTTCCAAATTCTTAAAAGGTGTGTTTATAGCATCCCCGAAACAAAAGTGAGTATGAATGAATATTTCCATAGACAGTTTTGAAGATAATTTTTTAAATTGCAAAAATGAGGCAAAGCTTCATGAAATAAAAAACAACTCAAGATCAAGATGAAGATGGAAACCATTTGTCACAGCCGTTATCTTTGAGAAAGTCAACACCCTGGTAGTTATTTTTTAATTTAGACCCAAGGAGACGATGCAGTAATCACTTTCATTTGTTTCCTTGTGGAAGAGAATGGCATATAAAGTGCAGGCGAGTACTGTGCAAATATTATGCCTGAGAAAATAAACCCAAAAATGGCACTACTGCCATTTGCAAAAGCTTGGACTAAACATGGCAAAGTTAAAATGTGGTTGGGGATACTGTGACGGCAGTTAAATATGTCTTTTGCAGTTTCTAAATAAAGCTAAGGACTATAGAAAGCTTGTTTCATGGGCTGGGAGTTGGACACAGGGTAAACTCTCTCATGAACTTTATAAAAATATTGTGATGACACAAGTGTTTATGATAAGTAGTAGGAGTGTAGTCTTGCCTTTATTGTAAGGAATGCATGAGGAAATTTTAGGGAACAAAAGGAATTTCCTCTTAATTTTACTGAGAAACCTTTTGAATTGTTCAATGTTTAATTTAGAATTTATATATTAAATGAAGCCTTTCCTAGGACTAGAGGCAGAAAGGAAAACATACATTCTGTTTTATGTTGCCTATTCTGAGTGGAATATCAATTGGCCTTATGGCTTGGTGTTCAACTCTTGTATACACCAACTGCCTCCTGAAAATTTTTCAGCGTTTGAAGCACAGCTGTACTCAGTTGCTATGTTATGACATCATAAAACCAAATAAATATTATAGGTTTTCTCATTATTTAATTTTCTGTATATTTCTTCTTGCACTGTGGGATGATATTCAGCACTATGGTCAACATATTAATATGTCTAATAAACATCTGCTGATTTTGTTTAAACATTGAATTTTAAAATGTGAAGTTACAAGGCTATTCAGGATTGAGGTGGATACTGAGGTTTAGTAAATTATCCAAAGGATAATTTTTGCACAAGATTTTTCACAGATTCATAATTCTGGAATAATTTGGTGGTTTTTTGTTTGTTTTAGTTTTTTGAGACGGGGTCTCACTATGTAGTTCAAGCTGGCCCTGAACTCACTATGTAGCAAAGGCTAGTCTCGAACTTGCTGCATTCCTCCTGCCTCTGCCTCCTGAGTGGTGGGGTAACAAGCGTGAGCTATCACTCCTGGCTCTGGGATAATTTAATTTTGTGTAATAAATTATAGTTAAATCAGTGCTCCAAGTAGTTCTATTACAATAGAAAATTCTTTGGTTATAATTCTAATATTACTCTCCAGTTCACCTACATATTAAATCAAATAAAATCAAATAGAACTACATGCTATACCATTTCATTTACCAAAATGCCAAATCTTAAAATACTTTTATTTTGATAACAATTAAGGTGCAGATTTACAATGTATTTGATAGATATTTTAAAAATGACACATTTTTAATTAATATACACAACCAGAGAATTTTCTAAAATAACAGTTGTCAAATAATACATGACAATTCTGGTACCTTTCATGTTTAGAAAGACTAAAGATAAACAGTTTTTCTCAAGATAAGATGACAGCATTATTGACCATCACTACTTCTTTCTACAGTGTGACATCGCTAATGGGCATATTTTGCTGCTACTGAACTGTAACTTAATGTTCCATACGAGAGAAGTCGCTACATACCAGACTGTGAGGGTACTCAGGAGAAATGCTCCAAGACACAGTGTGATCATGGTTACATTCTCAATTGGAAACTAGAGAAGAGAGTTACTATATTATTTTAGTGTTAATATACAGTGAGTCTCCAAATATCTTCTGGGAATGGCATGATCTAACAGAGTATGGCAGATGGGTCAGGAAAGCTTGCCGCTGATGTTGCCTCTATGACCATGGAGCTGTGACCCACAGGCAGATGCAGAGACGGGCACACAGTAGAGTTGTGTGGACTGCAGAGACTCCTTCAGAGCCCCTCTTGGGCATGTGATGTTGAGGCTTCCAGAATATAATAGGTTCTCCTTCACCTAGATCACTGAGATGAGATGTGAGTCGGGGACAAGTAGTGTTACTATGGCCCATTGTACAAGATGAGCTGGAGAAAGAGGGGAGAAGGAGAGAGAGAGAGAGAGAGAGAGAGAAGAAAGACAGAGAGACAGAGGTAGAAAGACAGAGACAGAGAGACAGAGAAAGACAGAGTACCTGCAACAATCATTCTTAAATTTAAAATTAATACACTTTTACTTACCAGGACATACATCCGCTGGGTTTTCTATTCATGTAATTTCACATTTGGTTTTTATTAATGATGATTGAAAGTGTCCACATTGTTGCAGGGAATATTTACTCATAACACAACGGATCCAATGTTTAACATAATCAAAGTTAGAAGCCACTCACAGGGCAAAGGAAGCTAGGGAACCATCAGGAAGGCAGAATCAGCTCCTGAGAAGATGAGCGGAGTTAGGAAAGAAAACACAGAGCAGCTGTCCGAGGAAGAGGGAGGACGCTCTGAAGGTAGAGCCCGACTGCGCTGCCTGGAGCTGATTACCGCGGGCTCGGGGCCTTGTGATGCTGGGAACTAGTGTGGCTTTCATATTCCTCAGACATAATTACATGTCATCATTTCATACATCCTTATATTCATTTGTAGTTTCTTCTTACAATAAGAGACCGTTACTTGGATGATTCTATTTTACTTATATTCACAAAGCACAAGTTAAAAATTATAATCTCTTGAATGAAATACTTAAATTTTCCATATTCCTACTTCATTAGCTCATCAGCATAGATTGATGCTATTGACAGAGAGACTTGAAAGAGGGAGATGCTACTCCTATCTGAAACATTTTGCTCAAGGGCAATGTAAGAACCAAATGAGTTTTTCTATAAAATATTGAATTTTAGCAATGCATCCAGCATTTACCAAATGCATACCAATTGCCCAAATGTTTTCAGATACAAAAACATTCAAATTTATTTCACATGCTAATAAGTCAAATAAACAGATCACAGATAGGCAAATACCAGATCTTCTTTTTGATATGAGCACCTGTAGATGCAAAAGAGCTCTAGAAAATATGACAGTTTTTGTAGAATGGGAAATTTCCAAAGGAAATTTGGTGTGGGAATGTAATGAGGGGAAGGAATAAATATGATTCTGAAAAAAAATAAAAGAGCATGTATATGGGGGGGAGGTATGGGTGGGTGGGGATATGGGTAAAAATGAGAATTGACTTGTGTCATATACTGGTACAGATTCCCCAATGTTATGTGTGATTGTGAGATGTATATGTATTGTACCAATGAAGAATTCAATTAAAAAACATTCAAATTTATATATGCTGAGATAAGACTTTACAACTCAGAGTCCAAAGCAGTTCAACCACCCAACTTTATATGTTATTTAATTGTATAATGAAAGACTCAGTATCTGTGCCAGTAAATTTCACAAAACTCTACAAAATAAGCAAGTATTTAAAATCATAACTTACTAAACATAAGAGAGAGGGAGAATAAAATCTCATATCTATTAAAATATGTAGTCCATAATTTTTTAAATGTTCTCAGAGGTTCTAGTTCTAGTAGTGGTAGGGAGCATGCATATTATTGATCTTTACACAGATAGGAAGAATAGCAATGGATAAAATAGGCAAATAAAAGAGATTGAGAAATTGGAAGGAGTAGAATCATGAAAAATGGAACTGCATTTACTTTTCAATTAATGGCACATCCTGTTTCTGTACAAGCTGAAAGTTGACTACTTTAGAAAGAGTAAGGGGTGAGATTTCATGAAGGAATGAGTCGTGGGGGGCAAGTGTGTACCTCAGCTCACTGCAGTCACTTTTAACATGAACTGGAGACTCCAGAACACTCAAGGCAAACCTCTGTCCAGAAGACCGAGAGAAAGGAGTCGTGTCAACATTCGTCCACTTTAGATGAGCCATAGTTTTGAATCTAAATCAAGCCACTTGAATTTCTACTAGAATAAAAAGCACTAATTTTCTGGAAAAGATTGACTGTCAGCCTTACAATCCATTATTCTCAATACCTTCCATGGAATAAGAAAGTAGAGAATGAAAAAACAAAAGAAAAAAAATCTACAACTGTCAAGAAATAAAATTGAAGAAATAAACCAGAAATATCAATCTTAAATATTGAAATTGGAATATAAAGTCCTTAGGTAAACACTTATAAGTGAATTTGGAGATGAAATAAAATATGACCATAATGAATAGGTACACACAAGATTTCAGTGGAGGGCTGGAGATTTAGTTCAGAAGTTCCAGTGCCTGCCTACCAAGCACAAAGTCCTGAGTTTGATTCCCAATAACCACATACTACAATGCCAGGTGTGGTGTCTCATGCCTTTAATTTCAGCACTTTGCGGGTAGAGGAAGAAGCTCAGGGCCAGCCTGAACCTCAAAGAGATACCTGTCTCTAAAAAAAAAAAAAAGATGTCAATAGAGAAATAAAAGTTTGATATTTGTCTTTTTTTTTTTTGGAAAATGTAGTAAAAAAGAAAAAGTCACTGTAACCCAGCATAAATAGTATATGTAAAAGTTGTACTTTGATTTAATTTCATTGTCTTATATATTGTACATGCTTTTGGTCTGTCAGTCTGGTTATATATTTACACACACACACTCATACACACATGTGAGTGTACATGTATATATGATAAATATGTACATATGATATATGTATATATATGCTAAATATATGTATAGGTATATATATAGATAAATAAATTTGTATATGTATATATATGATAAATAAATTTATAAGGGGTTATAGTACAAATACATGAATTTGATCCCAGCAAAATAAAAGAGAGTGGAAGGAGAGGGAAAAAGAATGGAAATGTGTTATATACACATACCAAATCCCTGTCATAAGGGACTGCATAATGTGCTGCAAACATGCACCAATAATTTTTTAAATGTATTTAGGGAGATGAAGTACGACTAAAAGTAGAGATTTTACAACTGAGCAAAAAGTATGTGCTACTAACTTCCTTATATGGAAAAATAAGTGATTAGTAAGTTTGAGAGCAGATGATGGTAGCATAATTGCCTTTAATAGAAAAGGGAAAGGAGCTAAAAATAAATCAGTACAGTAGATTCTCAGTGATCTGTGAGATTAAATTTTAAAAATCGAAGATACATAACTGAAGTCCAAGAAAGTAAGAAGAACCGTGAGAAGAAGCACGTAAAGGCAGCAGTGGTGGTCTTCCTGTGGTATCTTGTGGTTGCCCCTTTTAAACGCGGCTCAACACTTACACGTTACTGGTTTCTGGAGAGGTGCCGGCCACCCTTCCTTCTCCAGTCAGGTTCCAGGTTCTTCTCCTCTCGAGGAACTGGATGAGAGGAGCCGAAAGCTTATTTGAAAAGCGAGAGGGAAAGGCACGTGGGAGACACCAGCTCTCCGGAGCATTCTTGGGCACAACAGGAAAAGAAGGTAAAAATAAAAGTAAAAGCGTATGTCTTGCCTGGGAAATGCAGAGCGACCTACCACGAAGTCACAATAGGAAGGTCTTCTCGGAATTTGTGCCCTTTTATGTTGTCCAGATACGGGAAACCTGGGAGAACTTTCTGCATACGGGTCTTAGGAGGCGGTGCTGGGCTCCCCATCTCAGGTTCAGGCGTTACATGGAAAAGCCGCCGGAGTTCTTCAGGGAAGTCCACGTGTCGTGCTTCGGCCCTTGTTCTGCGGGCATATCCGGGATCTTCTCGTTAAAAGATCCTGTCTGCATCACCAGCCAGTTTATTTTTAATTTTTATCTTTATTGGTACCTTGTATATACGGATCATATGATCAGCATAACCTCCTGTTTCAATTGGACTGCCACAAAAAAATACCACGGATTGAATCATTTGAACCACAAAAAATGTATTGTCTCAGAATTATGGAGATCAGAACTTCAAGATCACGCTGCTGTCAGTTTTGGCGTGCGGCGCAGCTCCTCTCCCCCGGCCTAGAGGTAGATGGTCATCCTCACGCTGTGTCTGCACAGAGCCACTTCCTCAGGAGAGTGACGTCTCTAGTGGCTGCTTTATTTCAGACCATCAGCCCTGTTGCATATGACCCCACATTATAAGCTAACTTAAAGTTCATTACAGTAATAGGAACTCTCCAAATACAACAGTATTGGGTTTTAAAAACCCAATATAGGGGAATGACAACACAGCCCATCACATAAATGCCTAAAATTTTCCTAAATGTAGTGACAAAAATCTAGTAACACTGCTTAGCTCCTCAGCAAACCTCAAGAAAGATAGACATAGAGTAAAACAGCTAGTTTCAAAATGATAAAACTGTGAAGGTCAAAATTAAAAAGAATATCCTAAAAACCAGCAGAAAAAAACACTGAATTATCCAGAAGGAATTACAAATACACATGACAGTACATTTCTATTTTTTTTAAAAGGAGACTTCTAATTTAAAAAAAAATATCTTATAGATGTTTACTAAGAAGTTTATATCCAGGAAAACTCTTCATAAAATAAAATAAAATAAAATAAAATAAAATAAAATAAAATAAAATAAAATAAAATAAAATAAAATAAAAAAGACAATGTCAGTGAATGAAAAATAAAGGTATATAGATAATCAGAATATGTCTACCAAAAGTAGACTGAAGGAAGCTTTTAAGAATTAGGAAAATTAGAAGGTGAGGGAATAAAGGTGGACATCAAAAATAATATGAATATATTAATATCAGCATAAATACTTTATGTTTTATTTAAAACACTGAATGTAATCTTAAAATTGATGATTAGACTAACTTGCAAATCATGCAGTACATACAGGTACATTTAGATTTATTCTCAAAACAGTCTCTGCTTTTCTTTGTAGCTTGGTATATTTGGTCTCTGAAACACCTTGATAATTTCCAGAGTAGCAAAATGTTTTAGGTTTTATTAACGTGGATATTACATTCCTCATGGCGCTGTATCACAAGTCTTCATCCCTTCCCAACCTGGGAGCGTATTTTATGATTTCTTATTTCTGCCTTAGTCCCTACAGATACATCTAACTTTTGGTGTACTTAGAAATATGTATTGAATAGACACATGATTAAATAAGGAATGATTTCATAAAATAATCCTTTTTTGAGTGGAATAAAAATCAATAAGAGTAAAGAACTTTTAAGGAAAAGAAGCTAAGTTTTGGTATAGTAAGGCAATAGTGCTAACGTACCAATGGATTAGAGAGGTTATGAAAGCTATTAGGTATCAATTTGTATTAGGAGAGAAAGGCAGGATTTAAAAATATAATCTAAAATATAATCTGAGGTCATAGATATGACTTATTTCACTGTAGGAAAATTAAATATGTAAAAAGACAAAGCTCTTAGAAATATTTTAAAAGGTAACTTGTTTTCTCCTTAATTACATAACTGATGAACAGGAGTAGTCTAATATTTTACCTAGTAAATGTGTATTTCATCGTGTAGAAAGTATTTTTAACTATAGAAACTATGATTTTTCAATGGGAAAATGTTTTACTATGTCACAGAAAGACGACTGCCTAACCAGGCTTTCACTGATTCGTTATTTTCATAAGTTCTCTTCCTACTGTTTAAAATGAGGTTTTCTCTTTCCATAAGTTCTTTATCTTCTGTTTTCATGATTAACATCTGGCATCAATAACAGGGCCTTTTGCGAAGCAATTTTGACTGTAAGGGTCTTTTTTTAAGGATCTGGTTCGTTTGGGATTGCATTTTTATTAGTCACACATGGTGTAATTCTTTCCCTTTCTCTCTTTAAAATTCAAAATTGAACACTGACAAACTTCTTTCCAATTCTTGAAGTAATATTGTTGGTACTGCATATGCTACCATGAAAATTCGTGAGCTTTGTCCAATTATTTTAACAGATAATTTCATTTCAGCTGTGGAAAGGTTTTGTTTTAACCATGTTAATTTATTCATTTTGCAGATGGCTTATGACATTGGGAAGGCATTCCAATTTTGAGACTCTAGTAAAGAAAATAATAGTATTACAAATCTTGTAAAATATGTGTGATCAAAGACATAGAAATTAGAACTGGATGACAAAATCTCCTGATCTAATTCTGTACCATTTGTAGTTCTTGGTTAAATTTGCAGTGCTGTATGAGCATAAACACATAGTTTGCATTGTTTTTTTTAATACTGGGAACTGAACCCAGGTCTTCAAACTGACAGCCCATCATACACATGTCTATAGAGCCAGGGTCTCCTAACTTGTCCAGGTGGGGATTAAACTTGTGATCCTCCTACCTCATCTCCCAAGTAGCTGGAACTTAGATATGTTCCACCTTGTCACTTTTTAAAGTGACATTTTTTTAGAGTTTGTCTACATACTAAATTGCTTGTGAAGCTGTCCTGTTTGGTTGTCCATTTTATGGAGAAGAAAACTGAGTTTGAATAAGAGAGGGGAAGTTATATAAACACTCCAGATCCTCCATTCCTCACTGGGTATTTTTATTTGATGACGATGCAGTCTCTCACAGGCCCCATAGCTTGATTCTGAGTCGCCAACCATGGTAACTGTTCATTGTCACATCATGTATTAGCTTTCCTGCTTCACTTAGGCTACAGTTTTTTTCTTCCCCGGGATAACTTCCATGAACTATTCATAACCAAACACTTGTCTCACAATCTGATTTATGCATAACTGAGAACAGAACAAAGAAAGAACTGGCAAACAAGTGTTAAGCCTTTCCAGTCTCTCTAAAGAAGTGGGAAAAGGAAAATGGAACTTCAGCGTGGTTTTTAATATAACCAAGTAACCGTTTCTGCTGTAGGATCTCTTGTTAGTCACATTTTTGAAAGTGAGAAAATTACAGCCTTGACATATCGCCAACTGCATGGAACTAAATAAGCCACTGGTGTGACTGGTGGATCCATTACTCACTTTCCACCAACTACAGTGTGAGAAAGGTCGCATGTCGGGCTGTAGTAAAATCGATGTTTACCAACTTTGTTTTTCTTAGCTAATTCTACAAATCATAGTTTTGTTTGTTTTTTACATTAGAGATGGAATGTTTCATGTTATGCCTATAATTTTGTTGGCTCCTTGATGAAGTTAAACATACTTATACTACTTACTAGTCAATGTGTGTTACATGCATCTGTACTTAAAAATTCCCCCCTATATTCTGAAATTTATTTTGGTAATAAAACAGCAGCCCTTTTAAATGTAATTTTTTTGTGGCCTTAACTATAATTTCCATGCCTGTTTTTTGTTGTTAATAGGAAGACTGATTATAGGAGTATGATCTACTAGGAATTGAAACTTTAAAATTCTTCTAATTCTAGTTGTTTTTTATATAAAATTCATAAACATATGGTACATATATTTTTGCACTATTTTCTCCTTAAATGTCTTTGTTATCTCTAGCTTCTTGGTAGTTTTTGTAAGCTGCTATAATAGCTTTTCATGCCCACTTGAGAAATTATATAGTTCATTAAATAACATTAAAAGAAATGTGAGTAAAAGATAATTTTTCATTTAGGAAAAACATAATTTCTACATTTTTGTTGCTTTTTAAGAATACTAGAGGGGGCCAGGCGTGGTGGCTCATGCCTGTAATCCCAGCACTCAGGAGGCAGAGACAGGAGGATTGCTGAGTTCGAGGCTTGCCTGGGCTACATAGTGAGCTCAGGGCCAGCCTGGACTACATAGAGAGACCCTGTCTCAAAAAAAAAAAAAATACTAGAAGGAGGGAAGAAGAGAAGGAGGGAGGGAGGCAGTGGAAGAGGAAAGGAGGAATGAAAGAAGGAAGATGGAAGAAAAAAGAAAAGAGGGATGGAGGGGTAAGGAAAGAGAAAGAAAGAGAGAAATTCAATTACATTTTGCAAAATTTTTATGATCTAGGAGTCATAGAACGTTTGATAAATGACCTTGTGTAGTATGTGCTAACTGGAATCAAAATGTTTGTCATTTACTAAAAACAGATAAAAAAAACATTTGAGCATCTTTATAATATTTACATAAATAATTTTTATGGAATGAAATAATTTGCAGATTTATGTTGTTGCATTGTGGGTGGGTGTGTCTCTGTGTGTGTGTGTGTTTTGTATCTGTGTGTAAGAAGACAAGCTAAATGGGCTAACATTTTGCAATATGCTCCCTCATTTATAACTGCACAAGCCCAATTTGCTAGAATTACACTTTTGGCATGAAGTCATCAAACTCATTATGTGGTATTTAGCTGCAAAATGGAGTGGCATATATTTACATGACATCTGTAAATATCTTTTTAAATGTATGTGAGATTATTATATTTTTTGTGAATATATTCAAACTAGTGGCTCTACTTCAGAATATTACTTTGAGTTTTAATTCATTGCCCTTAAGCCCTGTAGACACAGCTGTTTCTTTTACAAACACAGAAGCTTTGATGTGGCAGTTCTTATTTTACTCTGTTGAGATCTTGCACCAATCATTTGGAATTATTCCTTGGAACCAAAAGATACACTCAAATAACTTAAAAATTGTTGAACTGTCTTAGCCTTTAGCATTGCTGAAAATTTATCTGATTACTAGTTCTTTGTAAGTTTTACTTGGTTAACTTCTCAGTGTAAAATGCCTTCATTTTCAAAGAAATAGATTTTAAACAACACTTTTTCAATTTCTATCAAATAATGTATATTTCCATTTAAATTTTCATATTTTACAGGCTGATAATAGAAATAAATCTATAAGAGACTGATAGGTTTTCTTTTTTCTGCAATATCCTGATTTAGCCTTTTTTTTTTAAAAAAAAATGAATTCTTTATTGTTACATTTTACATACAGCTCACAATTACACCCAACTTTGGGGAATCTGTGCCAGTATATGACACAAGTTAATTCTCATCTTTTTTTTTTTTTTGAGACAGGGTCTCGCTTTGTAGTTCAGGCTGGCCCTGAGCTCACTATGTAGCCCAGGCAAGCCTCCAACTCAGCAATCCTCCTGCCTCTGCCTCCCAAGTGCTGGGATTACAGGCATGAGCCACCACACCCAGTACTGTGGTATGTAGTATTGATGGCTAGTGGGCGTGAGTCATCACACCCAACATTGTATGTGGTTACTTGGGATCGAACTCAGGTCCTTGCGCTTGCAAGGCAGGCGCTGGAACCACTGAGCTAAATCTGCGGCCCGAGTTAATTCTCATCTTTACCCATATCCCTACCTACCCCACAGCCCCCTAACCCCTATATACATGTGCATTTTTTTCTTTTCAAATCGTATTTATTCCTTTCCCTTATTAGTTTCCCCTACCCCATCCCTTTTAATATTTCTTATTTCACAAAATCTATCGTACCTTCTAGAACCCATTTACAATTATTGTGAAGATCAGTGTAGAGATTCCTCACAAAACTAGGATTAGAGATCCCATTTGACCCTGCTATTCCCCTGCTAGAAATATACTCAAAGGAATTAAAATAATCATATTGTACAGACATATGTGCACCCAAGTTCATAGCAGCTCAGTTTGTGATAGCCCAATCTTGGAAGCAAACCAGATGCCCATCCACTGGAGACTAGATAAAGAAAATGTGGGTTTTTTACAAAATGGAGTATTACTCTGCTGTAAAGTATGACAGGTTTGAATCATTTATGTGCAAATGGACACACCTTGAGGATGCACTAAAAACTGGTTTAATCTTTTTAATGAAACAGTTGGATCAGTCTTCAGAGGGTCCTCTACATAATGAATTCTTTTACTGTGAATGTCCATTTACATCGTCGATAGGAGTGCTTGCTCTACCAAAATGTCAGGAAAACACTATCATTGTATTCCTTACTTAGATGCCCAATAAAACATTTAATTGATAGAACAAGGGGACCATTGGATTTTCAGAGGAGCCTTTAGTTTATTTGTGATGCTACAGAAAAATTCCTAAGCCTGGGTACTTCATAGAGAACATAAATTTGTTGTCATGGTTATGGAGGTCAGGTGTCCATGACGAAGGTGTCCTTTGGTGAGGGCCATGTCTTGATGTTATAAATAGGAACTAACTGCTGTATCTTCCAAAAGATCACAACTCTATCTTCAACATACCCAAAGTTGAAAATCCAGATAAGAGAGTATAGAAAGAAGCCTATTTTTTTGTTGTTGTTGTTGTGTTTTTTTGGACAGGTTCTCACTTTGTAGTTCAGGGTGGCCCTCAGCTCACTATGTAGCCCAGGCAAACCTAGTTCTGGGATTACAGGCATGAGCCACCACGCTGGGCATTGTGGTATGTGGTGTTGATTGCTAGTTGGTGTGAGTCGCCATGCCCAGTATTGTTGTATGTAGTTACCAGGGATTGAACCAGGGAACTTCTGCTTTCTAGGCAAGCACCAGAACCACTGAACCACTCCAGCCCAAAAGAAGCCTGTTTTTATATAGATCTTAATCCTACTCATTACAGAAAAGCCTTCATTATGTAATAATATCTTCAACAGTGGAATAATATCTAAAATATCTTCATATTATCAGTAGGTATTAAGTTTCAAGACATGAGTTTTGGAAGGTATGTACATCACTGCATTTTGAGATCTTTAAGGGATCATTAAGTTAATATTGGGTCTTTAATGTGGTTCCTAATCCAATTTGACTGGCTGCAAGGAGCTTTAGACATCATACAGCAGCAACACACACATATATCAATGTTTATAGCAGTACAAGTCATGTTTATAGAAGTACAAGTTAAATCCTGGAAGCACAGAGTATTACTGCCAACAGGTAATGGGATAAAGCAAGTATGGCACCTACATGTAAGAGATATAACTTGGTTGAGAAGAAGGAAAAACTTGAGATATTTGTAGGAAAGTAGATGCATTAGCACAATACAATGTTCAGTGAAATAAATGGAACACAGGCTTAAATACCACATGCATCTCTCATTTGAACAGGGTAAAGTACAAACTAAGATACCAATGGAGGAAGGATAGAAATGGACAAGGGGATGAATGTCTTAAAAATGAGAAGGGATCCAAAACAAGAAGGGCTGGGGTTGACAGTTAACAGAAGGGTAACTACGTAGAATAAAAATATACTACATACAGGAGCCTAAAAATATCAATACATATAAACATCATATTCTATGAACATAAGCTAAGATTAATAATATCTATGAGAATGAAAAATGGGGGAAAAGGGTTTAGATGAAGAAGGGGGAAGGGAAAGGATGGGAAAGGGTAATAAAAGAGAGGAAGGAAGTTGTATTATGTATATGTACCCAGTCCCCAAAATAACTATAAAATATATGTACAGCAAGCACATATTATCCAAAGGGGAAAATAAAAATAATTTAAATTGTTGAGAGGAAAGATCATATGAGGACAGGGAAAAGGCAGAAATTTACAAGAAAAGGAGAGGAGCCTTAAGAGAGAGCAAACTTGATCTTGGATTTCCCAATCTCTAAAATTGTGAAAAGATAAATTCCTGTCTAAGCCAACTAGTTTGTGACATTTTGTTATGGTAACCCTGGCATGTGTACTAATAGTTGAGAAGGATATTTCCCTATAAATTTGGAAAGTGGTGATAGCTAAGTACAAGTTGTTTGGAGCTAAAGATTTGAAGGAAAATGCAGAAGCAACAGCAAGGTAATTTTAATATATGACTGAGGAACAAACTGTTGTATTTGGAAAGAACAGAAATCTTACAGACATTAGGCATATGAATAGGCCTGGAATGGGCTGCCATTAGAGTCCCATCAGAAGGACACTGGAGCAGTTTTGCTTATAAAGCAAGTGAGGACTTCAAAATGAATGCTAGTTATGAGATATTAGTACTACAAGTAGGATAACGTGCGCTGGAGGACCCTATTCTCCCACATATGAAATTGATAGCTGCATCTACGTATGCAAGTCTAACTGTACTCAAATTTTTTAGGTGTAATGAGATCAAACAAGTGACCCAGGGACCCATATGAAATGCCTTCCCCTTCCTGTTCCAGCTCCCTCTAGTTCTCTACTCAACAACGTGACCTTTGCCTCTACTTCCTAATGCTTGCCACACACCTCTCCCTCATGTAGGGCTTGGGTCACATTCCAGGTAGGAGATTTCATATAAGTCAGGAAGCAAACAGAGAAAGAAGGAGCAAGGACATTGCTACACTTTTCAGAATGATGCTCCCAGCAATCCACCTTTATCCAGGCCCCAGCTCCTACCAGCTATCAGCTCCTGAACACATCACCGCACGAATCCACTAAGGAGGGTAGTACTCCTGTGATCCCACCTCGGGCCCAAAGCCTGAGACTCTGGGGAACATTATATATCTAAACCTAAAGACACAAAATTAGGACCCTGCTTCTTTTAGGCCCTGGTAGTTGCAGCACAGCCTTTATCTAGTCATTAAATGGCAAACCTACCTTTCTTAAGTTTCCCATTGAAAGCTGGTTCATAGGAAATTTATGTACGATGGAATCATTAATTTAAGATAGCATGAACTTAAATAAGTTTGTCCAAAAGACTAAAGATGTATCTAATGGAAGGTGACAGCAATGTAGGGGAAGTTACTGCCTTAGCTTTAAAGAGAAAAGATGAGATGATCTTGTAGAGGTGTTCAAACTAGAAATAAAACTATGAGGGCTTTATTTATGAAAGTTTATGAACTAAGTTAAGAAATACAAATAATCAGTTGATGTTATATAAATATAGGGAAATGGAGAAATTTATGTACAAATTTTTTAAGGGATCTTCCAAAAGAGATTGAATGTAAGTTGCTTAAATTTTCTAAATCGAGGAAGATAAATACGTATTAGTAGCCATATAAAGAAAACTATAAGAAATACTTAAAATTGGTGTTTCTAGTCTAACACATGGGGATAGAAAGGCTACCGTCTTTCAATATTATTTTGACTTGGAGTTTTTCTTAGCTATTTGATTTCACCAAACTGATGCATCATTTAGGTACAAATTCAAATTCAAATTTTTGTTTATTTGTTTTGAGACAGGGTCTCGCTTTGCAGTTCAGGCTGGCCCTGAGCTCACTATGTAGCCCAGGCAAGCCTGGAACTCAGCAATCCTACTGTCACTGCTTCCCGAGTGCTGGGATGACAGGGATGAGCCACCACGCCCGGCACTGTGGTATGTGGTATTGATGGCTGGTGGGCGTGAGTCACCATGCCCAACATTGTATGTGGTTACCAGGATCGAACTCAGGACTTTGTACTTGCGAGGCAGGCGCCAGAACCACTGAGCTAAATCTCTGGCCCCTCAAATTCAAAATTTTTAATCCTTGTGGATTTTATAACTTTATACTACCAAAAAGGTATAAAATATGATTTAATTATTTTGGATAGACTATTACACTATAATAATAAATATCACAAATTTCACTGGCTTAGTACTAAATGCAAATTTCCCCATACCAGTCAGAAGAGTAACCCTGCCTGATGTCAAACTCAAGAAAACCCAGCAGGATGGTAAGCTCACCGCTATCTGGAACTTAGAAAACACTGTTTTCCTTCCTGACCGCAGACAAAGAGTGGGAAGGAAAGAGTTATACCTGAGCCATGCAATGCTTTGGCCTGGTAGTGACACTTAGTTTTCAAAGTTTTTTTTTTCAAAATTGTTTTTAAAATCTATCTATCTATCTATCTATCTATCTATCTATCTATCTATCTATCTATCTATCTATCATCTATCATCTATCTATCATCTATCTATCTATCTATCTATCTATCTATCTATCTATCTATCTATCTATCTATCTATCTATGTATCACAAATGCTTAGAAGATAGACAAGTGTCAACTTGTCAGAACTTGGCTTACAGCTTCTTTACTCTCTTTAAGAGAGTGGAAAAGTTGAAGCTTTCTGTGTGTATGGGAAAGAGATGACAGTAGTACCTACAAACTTTGGAAATGTTCACCTAATTAGTAAATATGTGTTTTAGACTTGGAAGTGACATGTGTTTCATTTGTATTAGACATGCTCGTCCAAGACATGGAACTAGTCATCATTTTACTACATTGGAGATACATAGTCACTCAAATATTTTTTTAGTCTTTCCTTACTAACTACATAAAGGTGCTCTATACACTCTTAATTTGGAGAAGTAGTTTATCTGATGTGGAAATAACGTTTGTTCCAACTCCTAATGCAGTGTTGCTACCTTTAAATCCAGCTAATATCCTAGTTTATACTCTCAGTAACCAACAGTTTTGTTGTGTCATTGTTAAAACCAGCAGAGGCCAGAGAACAGAATGTAAGGACATTTCTGGCCAATCAGAAACAAGCTGTGGCACCATCATGTACATTATGGGCAAATTTTCAGATTGTTTTTGCAAAAAAACTGTTGTGCTAGTCATTTTGTTGTTTTGTTCTTTTTCCAGAGCTTTTTTAAATTCAGAAACTTTTAAGGAACTCAGATGATTAGTTTCTTTCTTCATTTGAATATTGTACTCAGCTGAATATCACAAGTGATTATTTTCAATGGTAGAAAAATAAATGTAAAGCTTAAGATATATCTGTGAGTTTATAAATTATGTTATATTTGTTTAAAATGTCAAGTACTATAGTATGCTTAAGTACTATTTTCTTTTCTCAGCATAGAAATATTCTCAGAAATACATTTCCCCATATTAGATGCATAAAAACAAGCATCTTTCATAAAGACTTTGGTAAATATGACTTATTATTGTTTTGCTAAATCACAATATTTCAAATATATGAAATAATATTCAGTAGGACACAATAATTTCAAACTCATGGTATTTTAATAATTGATTGTTATGGGGATACATGTAGTGTGATGGAAAAACACAGAGAATATTTAAATTTTAGAAATTTATTACAACAAAAAACACATTTTTATTAATGACCTTTAAAATGCTCCCTTTTCTTTAAACACACTTGTCCCACTGTCCCTATTGTTTTCTAAGCACTTCTGGAAGTCCTCTTTCATGACTGTCTGTAGATTAAATTGATGTCCTAAATCAATTTAAAACATTCATCTTTGGGTCGTTTTGACTTTGGGGAATAGCTAAAATTTACACAGTTCCAAAGCACATGAACAAGATGAGCGAGGACGTGCTGTGATGTTTGTAAAAGCCTGCCCCTCTGGCTGGGTGGCATTCGGCATTCTATTTTTAATCACACCCCCAAAGAAAAGCTCTCAGAAAAGAGGATTTACAGAACTAGTTTGGGAGGTGGAAAGAATGATGGACTAAGTCTGTTTGAAGTGAAGAGGGGTATTTGAGGCAATTAATATGAACTATTAAGAAGAACTTATAGTATATTAATATTTAAGCATTAACCATATATTTTGATCAATTCTTATATGTATTCCTTGAATAGTAATTTTTCATGCGAAGGGTTATAATATAGTACTCAAAGGATTCTGAATGGGACTGCTTGGGTTTGACTGTTGTGTGTCATTCAGCTATTTGAAACTGTACAATATATTAGAATTACTGATGTTCAAAATCTCATCACTTTGCATTGATTATTTGATCCATTTTGGTTAAACAATGTCTAAGCACTTACATTTGAGATTCTTACTACATTATCATTCCCTTTCCTTGAATGTTGGTGATACAATTCCTCTGTATTTTAGTATTTTTTTTCTTGGTGAATCTTATAATTTTCTGATTTCTCAGCCCTGGACTTTTAAGACATGTTAAAATATCCTCCTCCAGGTTAAGATCAGTCTTTTCCTTCCAGATCACATACAATCAAATTCCCTTGTTACCCTTCATTCTAGTGAGGCTCTGGTCATTTTCTTCAAGTGATTTGCTTTTCACTGATTTGGTTTCCTTCACTATCCAACTTCAGCCTCTGAGTTTGCCAGTTCCTTTCTTTTACTCTCAACTTTCCTTGAATCTTTGCTCTTCCACTGTCTCAAAACAAAACCTTCAGCTTGGATCAGTTCTGTCATTCATTTTTTTTCTGATTTCTGTATTGAAATAGTCTATTAGAGGAAGAAAAATCCATTCAATTATCTGTGTTGAATTTCCAATTACTAAGAAATTCCCAATATACCATTTGTTCAATATTTTCTATGTGCCAGGTCATAAAAACTGAACATCTGTTTTCTCTCTTAATCCTCAGAAGAGCTATGTAAACTAGCTGACATTGTTGTCTGTTTTACAGGTAAGAATCCAGTGTTTACAACTGTTAAGATGTTAACCAAAGATCAAAGAGTTAATAAATGACACAGCTCAGATTTAAAACTCCAAGACAGTTCATAAGCATTCTACCAGAACCATTCAAATGCACTGTTTTTTATTTGCCTTTTGTTGTTTTCTTTATAAGTTTGACTGGTTGTCCTTATTTAACTGTAATTCATAATTTTACTCTGGAGTGCATTCTCATTACACTAATTGTCCAGAATTTATGCAAATATATAACATATCTGAGTGTGTGTGTGTGTGTGTGTGTGTCTTCTTTTCCTTCTCTCCCTTTCCCCTTACTCCATCTCTTGGCTTTTTACTCTTTTTCTTTAGAATCCACAATATTCTGTCATTTTGTATTAATTTAGCATTTATACATTCTCTGTTTCTCATTTGTATTTAACTTAAAAATGCATGCTTTAAATTTTACATTCTCCTTGCAAATATAAGACACGTAGAACTCACCCTAGTGTCCTAAGAAGAGCTCCTAAAACATTTGTATATGAAGACTGTTATGGCTTGTATCTAGTATCTTGTATCCTGTAAACCTTCACGTGCTCAGAGTGGGGGGAATTCAAAACTATCTAGATTAGAATGTGTGAATGAAAGTTAAATATGCCATTTTGGGCATAAGGGCATGGATAATAGAAACCCCACCCTGAGTATGACTGTCACCACCAAAAGCAGCTTTTGGCCTGGGTGGAATAAAAAGGGACAGAAAGATGGCAGGGCTACTGCTGCTCCTGTTGCTGCTGCTGCTGTTTGCTGTTTTCTGTCTGCCCTGCCATGAACTGTTTTTCCTCTGTGGTGCCTTTCTGCCACGGTACTCTGTCTTGGATCCAGCCAACTATGAACTGAGACCTTTACAAACTGCGCCAAAATATATCTTTCCTCCTTTACCTTTTTGTGTCTGACGTTCTGTCTCTGTAATGAAATAAATTACTAAGATAAGAACACAAGGAAAATCTTTTCTTCTAATATTTTGTCTTTGACCCTGGTTCCCAGCACAGAGCTCCTACGTGCCTAAGTCCTGTGAAATATTCTGAATAACAGGAGCATCTTTCTTTCTAAGGAGGTATCTCCTAGTAGCTTCAGGATGGGAAAATAATTTTGTGAATAAAGGTTGTTATTTTCTGTCCCTGTTTCTGATATCTAGGAAAAGAGGAGCTGAAGCTTGAGGTGACCAATGACAAAAGTTGTAACAAATCATGTCAGTGTAAAAGAAGCCTCCATAAAATAAAAGGGAATAGAAATACAAAAAGTTCAGCAAGCTTTAGGTTAGTGGGAGGGGACGTGCTGGTAATGTGGTGTACTTGGAAGATCTGGAAGCTGTGTTCCTTTCCACGTGGCTTTCCCTGTGCATCACTTCCTACTGATTCCTCCTACTCCCCTTGCAGTACAGTTACAAGACAGTGGACCTTTGAGTTACAACTGGCTGACATACAAACAGTTTGAGTTATGACCAGAAGTTTGGTTTTAATTTATGAGTAGAGTTCTGAGCTACAGCCAAGATGTTGGCCACTTGTGCTTTTAGATGTTTTCAGATACAGATTTAACCCTTAGAGGATTAAGGAAGGAGCATTACAATATCATTTTCTGTGTGAGGTTAACTGAGAAATCCCAGGCCAATGTCAGTCTAAAGACACTGAGATCTTCCTGGAACATACTGTGGCCTGAAATCATACAGGAGAGAGACTTTGAAGGCAACTGACCAACTTGAGTTACCACAGTTCCTCATGAGCAAATAGAGGTCATAAGTCAAGGGCCCATGGTAAACTAGTAAAGACAAGCAAAATGTTTGCTTAAGACTGCAAGCCATCATACTAAAGTAATCAAAGTTGGGAAGGAGTGTAGGATATACATTCAATCTGTGGACACAGACCTTAACTTGTGGGACCTGATTCTATTGAGTGTCAGTATTGGGTTGAACTGAATTGAACTAATTGAATTATAGCACAACCAGTTCATGTCTGAAGAAGAAAATTCTACGTATGTATTGGTGACCGGCAGAAATACTGCATTCTATCTGTAAAAGCAGGAAAAGAGAAACAAAAACCCTTTTGTTTTTCTTTCCTATTTTTTTAGACATGCATTTCCACATTGAACAAACGTCACACAAACACTGACATCCAATTATATTTGAGGGTTCATTTTATTCCCTGCCATCAGTATTATCAAAAAGGTCATCTGGAAATATTTTTCTACCCTGTTAGATTTTTTTAGCCTAGTATCCCATTTTTAAGATAATTTGTACAAATTAAGAATCTTTTACAAAGTTTTTATGACAAAAATAACTACAAGTTTTCTAAAGATGTATCATTTAGTGCTGGGGATTCAGCTCAAGTGGTACTGCACCAAACTTGTATGCACAAGGGTCAGAGTTTGATCCCTGGTAGTGGAAAGGAAAAAAAAAATGTATCGTTTGCGTGAAGTTTCTACTCACCTCGCTTTCTCTCATGCTATTTACATGGAAAGATTGTAAATCATATTCAGTTTTGCATTTGTGGTAGGTATGTAAAATAAAGTATTGCACAATTATTAAAATTAAAATGCTTTTATAGCTAAATAGATGCACACAAAAACCATACTCGTAAGTGGAATAAATAGGACAACATGTGTAAATACCATGTTGTTTCTCCAGTGTGAGAAATTTAAATTGTAAATAAGGTCCAAGATTTGTAAGAGGTATTGTTAAATAGTGAGAAAATCTTCAAAAGGGAAAGGGATCTGGGTGGAGAGCAGGGGAATGCAAAGAAGGGAAAGAAAAAAACTTGAAAATAGCCTGGCATGGTGGCTCATGCCTGTAATCCCAGCACTCGGGAGGCAGAAACAGGAGGATTGCTGAGTTCAAGGCTTGCCTGGGCTACATAGTGAGCTCAGGGCCAGCCTGAACTACAAAGCAAGACCTTGTCTCAAAAAAAATTGAACATAAAAAGAAAAGAAATGAATGAAAGCTTATGTATATTGTGGGTGAACAGGTAAAATCTAGAAAACTTCAGTCCTGCCAGGTGTCATGGAACAACTTCATAAATTAAAGCAATTTCAAACTATGCCTACAAATTCGGAATCTTTTCTAAAATATTTCACTTAGAAAACATCCTGCAATCAGTGCTATTTTGAAAGCCAGAAACCTTGAAGTCATCATTCCTTTCAACATTGTTTGTAGAACTCTCACACCAAATTTTGACAATTTAATGTCACCGAACTCATATTCATCCAACACTCTGGTGAGACCATCATTAGTCTCATGTTCAAAGCTAGTTTTTTTTCTAACTGGTACCACGACACAGAAGTCCTACTGGGCATGTTGTTTAAACTTGAAGTGTCAAGAAGAAACACAGACACACACAGACACACACAGACACACACACACACAAAAGATGTAGTGTTCAGGAGGTGTTAGGTGCTCTTCTGGACACTTTATCTATTGTATTTCATTTAACCTTCACCTTAAATGAAGGACTATAAATGGTCTTTATTTCATAAAAATAGCTACAGAGGAGGTGAGGATCCCACCTAAAACTATAGGCCAGCGATGTGGTAGAGGTGGGATTTAGGCATAATGGTTTTTGACTTTAGAGTTCACGTTCTTTGTCTATACATAGTGATATCCCCCCCCCAGGAAACATAGGGTCTTCTGCTTTGAAACTATTGTAATTTCCAAACTGTTCCTAAAATCTAGCCTTCGAACCATTCCTGGAATACTTTGCCCTCTCACCTTCCTTGTATTTTGCACTTTCCATGATTTGTTTTCTTAACATTATTTTTCAGAAAAGCTTCTATCAAAAAGCAATTATTAGCTCCTCTGAACCATGTAGTTCTCCAGTAATAACATTTGTCACAGTTGAAGTTCTACATATCTTGGGAGTTTTGTTGGTAATTTGTATTTATCTACTATAGGATAAACTGGGAAATTATGTTTTATGTATTGTATAGTATTATAATACATAAAATATTTAGTAATATTTGAAACAAATACAAGAAGAATAAAGAGAAGAAAAGCAGGACATTCTTAGTTGAAAAGCCCTTTATAGACTATTTCAGAACAATCTTGTTTCTACATAAAGAGCCTTTTTTATACTGTTTGACTCCTGTCATCATTCTTTATTTGAACAGATCAATCAGCGAGCTGAAAGTCAAGAAAAATCGACCCCATTGCTGGGCAACACTGAATAATTATTCTCATCTATGAAGATCAAGTTCTAAGATCCACAGTGAGTATCTGACTTATATAATACAAAGCATATATACACGAGGTTCAGATTATGTACATATCCCTGTGATAAAGCCACAGTTATAAAGTTAGGCCCAGTAAAAGATTCACAGCAACTAATAATAAAATCAATTGCAATATTCCCCCAAGAAGTCGCAGTTCAGAGTTTGGAGCCTCAGTTGCTGGCAGATTTTCCCGCACAACCTACCAAATAATTGTCCTGGGAAACATCCACAATGAGGGAAAAGGCAAATTATCTTCTACAAATTTTTCTTTTGGCACGAGATTCTCCTTGCTGCTGATTGGCTGCTTCTCCAGCAGATTCACTGCCCTTCCTGCATCTAACAGGTTGTTACTGTACCACACGCAGCAACTTTGCGTCCTCTTGGTTTTGTTCTTCTTAAAGCGCCAAGATCCCGAAGATGATGCCGAAATACCCTGCCCCTTCTAAACCTTTATTAAATAGTCTTTATTAAATTCAATTACATAACTATGGGAGAAATAACATTTCGGGTTTGAACTATAAAAATAGGTAGTTATAGGCATTTTTCTGATGATATCTGAAATTCGTGGTTTTTCGGAATTCAGAGGGTCCTCTAGACCTAAGCACTGCAAATTTCAGGGGTCCATTGTATGACAACACAACTTAATAAAAGATGCGTGAATATGGGGTCTCTCAAGCATCTTGGTGTGCCATACATACTCACCCTTCTCCTAATGATGATACAAAATGATTCGGTGCCTACAGGATGGCATGAAAAGCAGACAAGGCACACTGAGAAGCGGCCATCTAAGGACGGTTTGTTAATGTGGTGGCCGATCTGACCGTTTAGATGGCTGCTCAGCGGCAAAGGGAGGGTCGGGAGAGCCCCTCAGACATGCTGGGCAAGGCTGTGATCCGTGCCCCATGCGAGACTGAGCAAGATAGGGGAAATTTCTTTAAAAGTTCTATGTGTTATATTTACAGATGATTCAATTTAATATTTTCAGCCTGTGGTTAACCATATGTAACTGAAAATGTAGAAAGCAAAGTGATGGATAAAAAGAAAATGGATAAATTAGAAAATCTGTCTGAACCTATCGCTGAAATATGACTCTTTTTTAAAATTTTACCCATAAGTTTTACTCTTCACTTTTAAGCTTCCTGAAGTATGTTTTCAACAAGTTTTACATACTTAGTGTTTTTGTTTTTCCCATCATATACTTTTTTTCAACATCTGCTGCTATCTAATAACCTGTACTTAATGAAATAAATTTATATAATGTAATTTTCTTAATTTTATATATGTGCATTGATATATTTTAAAAATATTTTCTGAATATGAATTACTTTGATGACTTACATTTCATTAGCATTTCAAAAGTTATATTAAAACATGAAGATCATTTCTTTTTTACCTCCAAATTAGTTTTGGTGGGAAAATAGATAATACTGCACATTATTTTTCTGAAAATTCACATTGTAAAAGAACATATATTTTTGAAGACCTTTGCAGTAACCTACTGAATTTTCTTTAACTTTTTGATCCTAAGAGTATATAATCCTATTTTGGATGGAAATAGGTCAATCTTCATAGGTTTTTTGAGAACACTATTTGGAAAACATATATAAAGACATGAATTAGTATTTCTGGAACATTTATTGTTAATAGTACATGTCTTACAAAACTAAAATGTTAAAGTATGCTTTATTACATAATGACATACTAAGTTACCTTGTTAAATCAGGAAAAACAAGTACATCAAATAAGAAGAATATAATATTTTTCCTGTGTTTAAGGAAAGGATAAGAAAAAAGGAAGATAAACATATATGTGTACAGATTCATGCTAGAAAAACAAACATATCTGTTAGTATGACACTTATTACTATGTTTCCTAAATGAAACATGGAAATAAATTTCTCAGAGATACATTTACTTGAATTACTAGAAAGCCTTACTCTTATTTATAAAACCCAAGAATCATGGGCAAAATAAGAACTGAGCAATTTGCATTCCAAGTGTTAATGGAAGAAATCCTTTGAAGTAAATGTAAAGTTTAGAACTTCTTTAATTGTTAGGAAAAACAGTGTTCTATGAGAGAAATGCCTATAAAATTGTAGTGAATGATAGATATCTTCTGCATAGTAATTCAGTATTAAAGAACTAGAAATATCTTTTGTGAAGTATTTGATTTGTATAATTCCAGTTCTTGTATTAAATGCCAGACTTGCATGCCCAAAATTCATTCAGCGATTTGCATGTGTTTCATCATAATCTCAGTAAAAATATTTTTCATTTGCTTCCAATCTTCCTATATCTTCTTCAATCCTGTGTTTATACTGTAAATATAGCACCAGAATAATGAATTTTTAACCTACACATATATGCATTTCTCACTGTTTCATAATGTAAATGTATTACTTAATAATCTGTGAAAGAAACAAAAAGAACTACCTTTGAGTTGATAAACTATCTTAACCCTGTGTCTGATTTATTAATGGAGAAATAATACAGGCTACGCCATATGCTGCTGGCAGAAGCACAGAAACATCTTTTTATGGAAAAAAGTCAGCTGCACAAATGAAAATCGTGGCCAAGAACAGCTGGAAATTTTAGCTTATGGAAAGGCTAATTCTGGATTTGGTGAAGATGTCCTTAAATAATGACAGCCTGAAGAAGCTTGAAGCATGTCATTAAATCCATTGGGATTGGTGGTTTGATTTCATTTCCATCCAGACGGAGGTAGCTCAGTTGAGGTCCATGAATGAAAACATCTTGTTCTGGATGCAGTGTGGTAGGAGAAGGACATATCAGAGAGACGTTCACACCTGTGGAGTCAAAGATACGTAAGTGATTAATTGGGACACCAGAAATAGTAGAGTCTAAGAGTAAGTGCCTCCTCCTGTGGTTCCAAAGGAGGACACAGTGATATGAACAGTAAAAGTAGTAGAGAACTAGACCACTTTTTTTGTAAGATAAGTGGTCATGCACCCCTGTTTCATGAAGGGAAGCAGGTAGAGTGTGCAGCATCTATGTAGTCATGTCACTCTAAAGTCTGCTATGATTATTACAGAACACTACAAAGGAGACTTGTTTGGTTTGGTTTGGTTTGGTATGGGAGATCAAAAGCATGACCACACTTATGAAGCAGGTGCTAGTACCACTGAGTTAGATTCCTGGCCCAAAGGAGATACTGTTAAGAATTGTACTGTGAACAAAGGTGTATGAGATATATTACCTTTTCTATAAGGTCACCAATTAGATAAAACATATTTAAGTTACTAATGGATGAGACGAAGATGGGGCAATCATTTGGACCTAGTACAGGTCAATGGGAAAAAATAAGAATCAGCACATATCGTGTACAACTGCAAATTATCAATGATGAATGTGATCATAGTGTATATCTAAAATGTACCAATAAACTCAGTAAGCAAACAAAAACAAACACACAAAAAAGAAAGACTGGATAGGTAAGAGGTTGCATGGATGGATACATGCAAAGATGATTAAAGGGACTTTGATCCACTATAAGCTAAAATGCTTAAAAAGTATCTCACAAGATGCACAACACTGAGGGATGACATGTTTTTAAAAGAATAAGTTACCTAAGTTTACATATGTAATAGTTCCAGGACACAACCTTCAATTTCTACATATGCTTGCATGTAATTGGGAAAGAAATACTTGCCAAGAGTTGAATTACAAAGAATCAAAGCCGGGAAATATCCCATCAAGCTTTTCACGTGGGTAAGATGGGAGAAATTGTGCACCTGCCTTGGATCAGAGCCCTTGGCACTGATGCCTGTACTGAGATCTACAGTGTCTTCCAGAGATGTTTTACTGAACTGGCAAACTTCAGAGCCATGTATAGCAGTCGATCTCAACTGTGACTCTATATTCCATATCCGCATTAGATTCCTTTCTGAAGCTATTCTGAGCAAGAAACCTTTCTTATTTAGACCCACCTAACTTGGCCAATTCCTCTACTCTCTGTCCTGTTCTTACATTACATATTAATTTTCTTGGATTTTATGCTTACAGCAAGGATGCCTTTCTTGAACCTCATGTAATTTTGTGAACTAATAATTACAGGGAAATTTTATTTTACCTTGATTTCCTTGGAATATAGAAATAACCACATTATATATATATATATATATATATATATATATATATATTTATATATTGAATTTCTCTATTTATATTTCTGCTTTTCTGCCTTCAGAAACTCTTTTTAAATTCTAATACTCAGTGGGATTGGGAAAAAGTACCATTATTAGATAACTAGATATTTTAGTTAATTTTCCTTAAAATTATAAGCTCTAATCTCAGGCTTGACAACTATAGACATTCTTTGTCCTTGACCAGCTGTCTTCTCCTAATAAATCATTAATTTCCCCTTTGTGGAAATTTCCAATATCATACAATGTTTTTGCAAGAATAAATGGCTCTCAGGTGATGAATCTATAGCATAAATACTCCTAAAATTAAATAGGCCTCTTCTCAGCCCTATTAAATCAAAAGCATTTGTAGTTGGAGTGAAAAACCTGTTTTCTAAGCCCTCTGGGTGATTCGGATAAACATTAAGATAAGAATAAAATGAAAAAACAACACAGATGCCCATCAATGGGAGACTGGATAAAGATGTGTTTTTTTTATAGAGTGGAGTATTACTCTGCCATAAAGAATGGCAAGGTTCAGTCATTTATGTGCAAATGGACACAGCTTGAGGACACACTAATAAGTTAAAAAAATAGGTCACAGATATGTAAATACTGTATATTTTCTCTAGTATAAGAAACTATAGATGTAAATGAATTCTAGAATATATGATAGATTTTATGATAGATTTTATGAAATAGGAAATATTCAAAGGGTATGTGGTAGGGGAAGGTACTGAGGGGAAAGAATAAGTATCATTTGAAAAGAAAAAGATAGCACATGTATATAGAAGGTGAGGGGTTGTAGGGTGTGTAGGTATATGGGTAAAAATGAGAATTAACTCATGTCCTTTACTGGTACAAATTCCCCAATGTTGAGTGTGATTGCGAGCTGTATGTAAAATGTACCAATAAAGAATTCAATTTTGAACAGACACTTCTCAGAGGCAGAAGTCAAAGCAGCCAAGAAGCATATGAAGAAATGTTCAACATCACTGGTCATTCGAGAGATGCAAATGAAAACAACACTGAGATTTCATCTCATTCCACAAAGAATGGCCGCTATCACAAAATCAACAAACAATAAATGCTGGCGTGGCTGTGGGGAGAAAGGAACCCTTCTCCACTGTTGGTGGGATTGCAGACTTGTGCAACCATTGTGGAGATACGTGTGGAGATTTCTCAGAAAACTAGGACTAGGGGTTCCATTTGACCCTGCTATCCCCCTGCTAGGAATATACCCAAAAGAATTTTAAAAATCATATTGGAAAGACAGATGTACACCCTTGTTCATAGCAGCTCAGTTCGAGATAGCTCAGTCTTGGAAACAACCCAAATACCCATTAACTGGAGACTAGATAAAGAAGATGTGGGGTTTTTTTTAATAAAATGGAGTATTATTATGCCATAAAGAATGGCAAGAGCGATGCATTTATGTGCAAATGGATACACCTGGAAGATATATTAATAAGTGAAATAAATAGATCACAGATAGGCAAATACTGGATCTTCTCTTTGATATGAACACCTGTATATGCAAATGAGCTCTAGAAAGTATGACAGTTTTTATGGAGTGGGAAATTTCCATAGAAAATTTGGTGTGTGAATGTAATGAGGGGAAGGAATAAATATGATTCAGAAAGAAAATAGAAGAGTATTTATAAAGGGGGTGGGGAGGTGTGGGTGGGTAGGGATATGGATAAAAATGAGAATTAACTTATGTCATATACTGGTACAAATTCTCCAGTGTTATATGTGATTGTGAGATGTATATAAATTGTACCAATAAAGAATTCAGTTTAAAAAAAGAATTCATTTTTTTGAAAAGAATAAACTGAAAAACAGAAATCTTTGAACAATCATTCTGAAACACCTGTCTAAAATATGGATGTAGGAAGGACAGAGCACTCAACATCTCAAATGTGCTTTGAATATGCGCATTCTAAGTTGTTGTTTAGGGGGAACATACAGTTCATAAACAGGGCTCAATGGGAAACACTTGAAGTTAACTTGCCACATGAGTTGCCTGTAGCTTTTTGCTGCCAGAAGAGGAGTGAACCTGTATAGGCACAGAACAATCATCAGGAAAACCTGTCCATGTACCTAAGTATTGGCTACTATGCATTGTGCTACTTGGTTCAGCTAGCTAAACAGATTCTTCTATGAACAACTTTTTGGTTGCATCTTTTGCTTTTGACTACAGGAATAAATAATACATTTCTTCACCATGGAAAAATAACTATTGTGGTGCCAGGCTGCCATTTAATTCTTGGATTTCATGCTCAGCTGTGCTGTTATAAAAAGTTTGAATAGTCAAGCAGTATCCAGTGGGGAAAAAGCCTATTTTTTTTTTTTTTGAGACAGGGTCTCACTTTGTAGTTCAGGCTGGTCCTGAGCTCACTATGTAGCCCAGGCAAGCCTCGAACTCAGCAATCCTCCTGTCTCTGCCTCCCGAGTGCTGGGATTACAGGCGTGAGCCACCACACCCGGCAAGCCTATTCTTATTATTCATATGTTTATGTGTTTATTTGGTTCAAGTGAATTTTGGTGCATTAAAGACAGGAAGCACAACTTTCTGATAATTAACTGCATATTCTCTTTAGACTGTTTGTGTTAAATCTCGATTTAGGTGTGTACTTCTTGAAGCTTTCTAGAAGAAAACTGCCCAAGATTATATTCCTAAAGAGCTTGTACTAGGTTTATAGATGCAAAGGTGCAGTGGGTGGCTCTATGGCTGGACCGAGATAAGTGTCCATTTTATACCAGAGGCAGCCTGGCCTTGGGGATAATGGGGAACTGGTCAAGTTCATCTCTGATGCATTTAGCCTATAATTTCTCTTCCCTTCCCTCTGCCCTTCATGATACATTTGCCACGAAGAACATTTACTCATTTCTCATTCCCATATCAGAGGGTATGTGGAAGAACCCAAGAAGTTATCCCATTCCAAGAACATTTATTTTCATTTCACTCAGGTAAAGTGTTAAACTTCAGCAATAATTTTCAGTGGGTGGTTCTTAGAAACACCATGAACCACTGATAAATTTTAGCAATGACAATTTTCAAAACACCCTGAAGTAGATCCACAAATCTATATAGGAAACTTTGAGAAACGTTACTTAGTGTTTAATGAGAAACTCTGGGGATTTTTCAGGCATGAACTGACCTGTAATCTTTAGGACACAGTTACTTCCTAACACTTCTATTCTGTTTATTCCAAGTCATGAGGTTGTTAGAGCCCAGCACACAAATCCACCCACCAAGGCTAACATGGAAGAATTTTCATGAATGAAAAAGGTAGAGACATTAGGTTTCTCTTGTAGACACTGGATCGCTGTGGATTACTGAGGTCCACTTTCAAACTTTAACTTGAAGGTTTGGATTTAATTTATTCAGATCATGAATAGAAAATGCAGAAACAAAGTTGAAAATACATTAATGATGAAGGGCACATCAGTTGTGAGGAAAACACAATTGCCACTCCTACAGAAGATACGGATATTGTCACGGAGAAGGGCATTTCACTCTAACGACATTTCGCTGGGTGGTTACTTACTTTGAATCTTGTTATGATCCAGGTGAAGATGTTGCAGGCGGGCACTGATGCGAGGAAACTTTGTGAGTCGATTGTGAGACAGTTGAAGATCTAGAATTGACGACACATCAAAACCTCTTGATGGGAGGCCTGCATCTGACAGTTTGTTGTGGTTTAGCCTGAGGAAGGCCACTTTAGGAATGACGTTGAAATAATTTTCTGGAATCCCTTCAATGGAATTGTTGTCCAGAAAGAGTTGCATGGTGTTGGCTGGCAATCTTGGGGGCATGTTCCTCAGGGCATTAGTGGCCATGTTTAGCTGCATGAGGTTCTTGAGTCCCTTAAAGGTGTCTCTTTGAAAGGCATTGTCAAGCAATTTATTGTGCTGTAGATCAAGAAGGGTCAGGTTTTCCAGATTACTGAAGGTCCCTTGAGGAATCCTGGATACTTTGTTTCTAGCTAATTGTAATTGCTCCAAACTTCTTGGTAAAGGTGAAGGCACTTCCTCTAGCTCATTATCTTCCAGAAATAAGAAAAGTAGCTTCTTCAGCTGACTCAGGGCTCCTTTTTCTATTCCATAGTTGGTGATTTTGTTCTTGTTTAAATTGATCCATCTTAGCTGGGTGGCATTCACAAAAGGTTTCTCAGGGATGGTTTCTATCAGGTTGTTTTCCAGGTAGAGATACCAGATTCTTGAAGGAATAGAGGGAATTTCTTTGAGACCTCGATTTTCACAGTACAAAGCAGTGGGGAAACTGGGAGGGCAGAAGCATTCCCTAGGACAGCTGAAGTCATGCACAGACCAGTCCTCTGGCTCATAGACATCGTAGACCTGTCTCACGCTTTGGGTCCAGGCAGTGTCTGCCAGGTATAACATCCAGATGAGGAAAGAGATTGTAAAAGTTGCCATTATACAACCTATAGAATAGAAGACATTGCTGTTAGATATTTAAAGATCTTTCACTTATAGATAATTGTATGCAGCAGGATGATCAGTACACATCTCATCCTTAGCAGAGAGGTGAAGATATCAGCATTTCATTGGCAGATATGCTTTAATACACATGCATTTAGTAGACACCATGTGTAAAACATTTTACAAACTTCAGAACTGTCAACATGCAGCTTTCTATTTTAACCTAATCACAATGAAAGCTGAGAAATGGAAAATAAATTTTAGTAGCTTTGAGTGCTTTTCCATTTTAAGCTGTTAAATTCAAGGGACTGAGCTAAAATCAGTAGCTGAATATAGGAGGACAAAACAAGATCTGCTAATTCAAACTGAGAGTCAATGTTGCTTAACAGAGATAGGCACCTGTTTTTGCTTTTACTTCTAAATGAGCAGACCATCTGGAGGAGATTCCCCAGGTCTTTGGTCCTTGAACCAAAAAAGGAGAAGATCAGGAAACACATCAGCATTTTATTGCAAAAGATGGTCCTAGGATCTGAAGAAAAATGTATGATCAGTCTCTGGTTCTGTTGCTGAACTTCTCAGGTAAGTTACATTTTGATGAGAGAAAGACTTCTATAATGTTAATTACAGAATCAAGCTATTCAGCCAATGGATTAAGGTCTTTCTTATATGATGACTCATCTATACATAAATATATATGTATATGTAATCGTATAATCTCCCTCTGTCATATGTATACATCCACACATACCTATATGACAAAGAGGATTTATTACATACAAACGAATACATTACTTATGTAACTATGGTGCATATCTGTTTAGCCATGCTTACCCTTCATAAAAGCAAAGGAAAACAAAATACAAATTTAGCAAACAGTTAAAAAATTATTTTATGTTCATTAATACCTTCAGTATGGAGACTAACACACAATAGGTTTAAATGTACTGATAGAGGATACATTTGAAAAGCTACGTCATCACATATCACAATGCTTATTATCAGACTTTACATTAGAATGATATTAACAGAAATATACATGTGCATGATATGTGTTTTTGAAATGCATCTGTGTGCTACATAAACATAAAAGATAACATTTTAATCAATGTACATTTAGTTAAACCAGTTGCCACTGAGGACTGGATAAATTACACAGGTTCCTTGGGATAAAGATTCACAGACACTTAGGAGATGATGATCTTTCAGTTTTGCTAGTAAATCTCAGAATGACAAATGCAGAACCATTTCTGGAAGCTGTCAAATTTCTTACCGCTGCAGAATTCTACTATGGCCATGTTCCAACAGAGACTCATTAATTTTCTTTCCTCTGTCTCTTTAATTTTTTTTCAGAATAATGATTTGTTTTAGATATTGAAGTTAAAGCCCTGCATCTGACAAACCAGAATTTTAAATCTCTATCTAGCTTTAAGAATTTTAAGAAATGCAAAATAATTTACCTTGCCTTCCAGGAATGTATGGTTGAGTCCTGTGTCTCAGTCTGCAATTTGTTAAATGTCAGCTCAGAGAAAAAAAATAAAAGAACTGACTAAAAGCTGTAGTTTTTACTTTATGCTGTCAAGCCTTCCAGCAGCAAAAGTCAAACCTACGCTGGCCAGTCCCCGAGAACACCTTTTGATGTATTGTTTTCACTTAGCCAGGGATTCAGAAGACAGCTTACCTCAGGCTCTTTGGATCTTCTTCTTCCTTTTCTATTGGTCACTGCTCTCAGAGTAATGGGATGACCCCGGTACTGCTGGCGAGTGTGTATGAATCCTCTGTAATATATGCATGCCAGGGACTCCAACTTTAACCTCTCCAATAAACACTGCAGTTTGGTACCTAGGCAGCCCAGCAAAGGAAATTCTTATGTTAATTTCCAGAAACTGTAAAAGTACTAAGGGCAATTTTCACTCTTAATTCACAGCTCCAAAGACAGGATTAATGTACTAATATGTAGCACTAATCCAGCAGCAGGCAATTGAAGGTAGTTTTTATTTCAGCTGTAACAAAAACAGATTTTTCTCTGGATGATCTTTTAAGAAAAAATAATTAAATGCAAGGAAATAAAAGCCAGTACCCTCCATTTATATTTTATTTGTTTCTAATGTAAAACAGATGGTGAGATGTGTTTAAGGGAAAAGAGATAAAACTATATATTTGAAAATGTTAAGCCTGTTATCTGAAAAACCATACCCCATTTTGAAACTAATCTGGTAATATACTTTGTTTTATGAAGTAATTTTAATATTCCCATTTACTACCCTTCTAATAAATTATTCAAGTATCTATTAATGGGATGAATTTGACTCATAATATCACACATGTTTTGCATTTAGGATAAGGCATTCTGTTACAATGATTTTTTTCTTTCCTTTAACATGTTTGAACAAATGTCTTCCATTTGTTCTATTTGAGAAAAAAGTTATTATGCCTCCTGAGTAAAATGCCAACAAAACACATATTTTTCAAACTATGCTATTGATTGTAATCATTTTGCTTTTTAAAGGATTGTACATTGAGATCAGAAAATTCAACTTAAATGTGTCATTCAACATTCTCACAGAAATACTATCAAAGACAGAGCACAGTGAAGCTCAGACAGTACTGGAGTTCAAGGACCTTCTTCAGAGCCACCTCTTCTTAACCTTTAGCCAGAGACGGGCAAATTACAGCTTGCATTTATTATCTATCAAATAATAATGCATTCCCTCAAAGTCAACCATAGCTTGTCATAAATGATTATGGAAATGTTCACTTCTCTGTACTATTAGTGCTAGACTGTCAGAAAAATGCGTTCATGCCCAAGGGCTTTATAGAATAACATCTGATGTACACATAGCCCCTCGTAGCCTAGAGTTGCCCTCATAATAGTTGAAAAAAAAGTTTTATTTGCTTTCTCAGAGCGATTATCTCCTCTTTCCCCTTCACTTTTTCCTTTCTTTCTTTTCCCTAGGTTATAAATAGCAGGTGATCAGAACAGTTTCTTCTACTCTTTTATCTCTTAATTTTCTTTCTCAGCCAAAATTATTTCAGATATTTCTTAATATTATTATGGAAATCTTGCTACATGTTCATTGTCAAAAAAATGAGAGTAGTGTATGTGCTGCCTCCAGTGTCTTCCCCACTCACAATTCCACTCAGCAACCCTCAAAGTGAACCTTCTTATTCTCTCACTTCGCTAAAATTGCTTTGACAAAAATCAACAACAACCTTCACATTCACTAATCTACTTGAACTATGTCCTTTGCTAATCTTCACTCAGCACATTGTTAATTACGTTCCTCTGTGATTTTTCTATATTTCTCTTCCCTTTTCTGGTGACTTCTCATTGTATACGGGATCCTTCTTTTTCTTCTTCCTAATACTTTATTTAAAATGTTGAAGACCTACGACTCTATACCTCCAATCAAGCCTCAGAACAGGACCTGAACCCCAATGTAAGTTTGTCTCTTTGTGTTCTAGACATCTGCTGGGCACTTTGAAGGCACCTCTTGAAAATGAAATTCACTCTTTCCGTTTATGTATAACTGTTCTTATCACTTTATATTTTTGAGTGATGCTATCACTGTATTCAGTCTCCCAAACCAGAAATCTGGAAATCATTCTTTGCTCTTCCTTCATTTTGTGCACAGATGGAAACAATTAACTTTTAAGAATGCTGGGAGGCAGAAATAAAAATGACCTTCCATAACGCTTAGCAGCATTAGGTATCATGGCTTCCAGACTAAAAACAGAATGTTTTCCACTATTAGGATAATCTTGTGATTTTCCCCAGAACAATCGGATCTGCCTTCCTTTGACTATTGATTTCTGCAGAATGGGAATCCAGGCACCTCTGCTCCTGAATTGCTTGAATCATAGCAACTATAACACAGGTTCATAAAACTCTGACCAGTCTTATCTGACATGAAGAGAGAGCAAAGAAGCCTAAGGTGTAGTGATATGGCTTTGGCTTGTCTTTAGTAACAGACTGCTATTTTAGAGGCCCATGAAACTTTGTACATAGCAATTATTCAAAAAGTATTCATTGAATGAATAAATGAAGAACTTAATATTTAAGGCATGTTTATCATTTGTCTTTCGTGATTTGTAAATGAGAATGCCTAGATAGGGAAATAATGGAGAGGCTTATGTATATGTTTTAAATTTGAGTTTTCCCTGTGCAATTTAATAGTCATTTAACCTTGAACAGATCATTAAACCCTCACATCGACAGTAAGCGGGGCAGATGCACTATGGGTAAATGTGTCTTGCCCCATTTATTGTGCAGTGTACTGTGGGTAAACATGTCTTGCCCCATTTACTGTGTAGAATCATTTGAAAATGAAATGAAATAATAAGGATAAACATGTTGCAACAGCCTAAAACTTTTTTGCATTGAGAAATGGTAAAATTCAAGGAATTCTTAGAACTCATACTCAAAGTTTCTGCTTTTGCTTGTGAGGAAAATAACACCAGAATTTTGTTTACAGCAGAAAAGGTGATAGTTAATTTTCCTGTCTACCTGTGAGAAGTCCTTGCAGAAATTTAAGATAGGGTAAAAGTGTAGTTGTCATGGTTATTTTAACTTGCTTTCTTCATTTCTTCATTACTAAATGTTTTCTTTTGGCCCATATGGATTCTATGAAAAGAGAAGCTGCTTTGCTAAATGATTTTACACCAGAGAATTTAGCTTATTACCTTCCTGAAAAATCACTGTATTTCAAGTGAGAAGGCAATGTGTGATGTGATGTAAGCCCTACAACTCTAATAGGATTCTTGATTTGTTGACATATGTCACCATGGACTAGAAATCTTTGGCTGAAGCACTTAGAAGCTTCCAGGATATTTGTTTACCAATTTGATTGAACTTTTGCTTGGAGGGATAATTTTTTGCCTTAACAGAAATGTTTTGGTTAACTGAATTGCATCATGTGATTCAATGATAAGAAGGGATTCATAAGATGTATAGAAACATAGCTTACAATTCTGTCAAATGATTGTATTTAAAATACTATAACAATACATTTGAAAAGCCAAAAATCATCCCAAAATGACTATAAAGACAGTGATTAGCCACCTCATTCAGTCTTGTCAGTGTAAGCTGCCCTTCCAACACCCTCTCTAATTCCATCATAAAACTAATATTGAATAGTATCAAAAATAATATCATGTTAATAATGATATCTAATAATAATATTATTAATGATAATATCTAATATTTCCACCACAAATCAAATTTTTAGTTTTTATTTTTCAATTTTAAATATCTTTTTCCTTGTTAGTTGAAAATTGTGTGGTTGCTCAGACCTGTTCCTTCTTGCCTATATCTGTAATTCCAATAAACTTATACTAAATAAATAAGGGAAGATTTATATATATAGTTTCCATTAACTATGATATAACTTAAGTATCTCATAATGTACCACATAACTTTTATCTGCCAAGTCAGCCTAGGTTAATGAGCAACAGAAAGTAAATTACATTAATGTAGGAGAATATAACTTTCCAGAGGAAATATCTGCCAGGAGGGAAAAATTAGTGAAATTCATATATGTGATTTATTTATAAACAATGTTTATACAATTATAAGTGTCTTAATTTTTTATTGGTTTATTCAGGCAATAGCTCTAGGAAAAGGAATAATTGTCCAAGAGTTTACTGGTAGTAAATGGTGTAACATGTACATGGAATATAAATTGGTCAGCTTTGTCATCATGGACAAAAACAACGTTACAGCTGACACACACAATTTAAAGGAGGAAATGTTTTGTTTGGCTCAGTGTTTCGGATGGTTCACTCCATACTACACTGACTTCAAGGCACAAGCGTCATGGCAAAGGGTCATTTTAGAGAGAGATCACTCATCTCCTGGCATCCCCAAGAACCAGAGCGTAGGGGAAGAGCCAAAGAGCAACAGACCAGGAATCCACATCATCGCTCCATTTTGACCTGTGAACCACTTTCTCCAAATAGTCCCTTTTACTAACATCCCAACTTAACTGGAAATTCCTAAGTAAATTAGTGACCTCACAACTTAATCACCACAAAGTTCTCTTAATCCAGTCCAATTGACAATCAAGATTAACCAGCATAGAGTGCATCTTCATGATAGATGTTCTTCACATGTTAACTAGGCATATTATGTTGATGAAACTAACAGTGGTAAATCACACTGTCTCTACTGAAATACTATCTTTTCAAGTATAGAATGGATGATAAAGCTTTGCTTCCTGGGCCTGTGGTGTGGGTAGCTACACACCTGGGCTTCCCTTTTTCTACCTCCTCTGCACATCTTTTGCTAGTACCTGCACCTTGTGTTCTATTCTTTCTTAGTTAACTTCCTGTTGTTGGTACACCACATATGTTGGGACACTTCCTGCTGCCCCAAATGTTTTATTTGTATTTTGTTTCAAGAACACACATAGTTAAAAATATCTTTTTTCAACCCACTTATGTACCTCATGATTTTACAATATAGAATTCCACTTGGAGTGCTCGCTTCGGCAGCACATATACTAAAATTGGAATTCCACTTGGAAGAAGTGACATTATCTTCAAAACTATAAAAATACTCAAAACACATTGTTTCATAACTTCTAGAGCTGTTATTAATGAGGTTGATGAGACAGTGATATTTCAAGCTTCAGAATGTGACTTTTTTCCTTTCTAAAAATGCTTAGGATTTTCTTTTCCTTTTAGGCTTTTGAAATTTTATTGCAAGTTACACTCGTCACTCAAAGAGTGCTTCCAACCAGGAAGTTCATGTCCATGTAGTTCCTCTGGGGTTTTCTATCCTTTAGTTTCATAAATCTCAGGTAGTGACACCCTGCTTTAAATTAAGTAATTCTCCAACCTCATGTTTTTAATTTGAATCTTTATTGTTATGTTATATATACACATCATGATCACACACAATATTGAGAATTTGTACCAGTATATGACACAATTTAATTCTCATTTTTCCCATTCCCCTACCCACCCTACAACCCCTGCCCCTATATATAGAAGGTTTGCTTCCCGTTTTTATTACTGTCATATTTTTTCTTCCCCTTGTTACCCACCTCAATTTTTATACTTACCTTCTAAAAATTTTTATTGACTTTTAACCCACCTTAAAGTTTATCTTCTAATCTCTACTATTTTCTATGTCATATATGACACATTTACTGTGAGAATTCGTTCTTTAATTGTTCTCTTACTAAGCCATCATGTGTGTATATAATAATTACTTTCTCTTATACATTTATTAACTATAGGATTTTGGCAATGGTGTGTTTTTTGTAGTTGCTACCAATAATTATATTACCTTATATTATTTTTTTCTGTTTGATTTTGCTTCCAGAGAAATTTTCATCAAGTATTTCTTGGTGCTTTGCTGACCACTTATATTTAAGAAGAAAAACCCAATAATGTTATTAGACATCTGTTAAAATTAACAGTCTGTGTCAGTGTCCTGGAATAATCAGGTATGTTGTGTCTTATTTCACTAGGAAGAACCACCTCTCCAACTCTATATAACTTTTTTCCTGTAATCATTCAAAATACCTGAAAAAATTCTTTCTTCTCCAAGTCCTCTTCTTCCTCCTTCTCTTCACCTTTTCTTCTCCTTCTCTTTCTTATTTTTCCTTCTTCCCTCCTCCCTCTCCATCTCTCACTGTCTCTTTCCCTCCTTCTCTGCCTCCTCTCTTTCATTATATTACAGAGAAACATGTAAAAATGTGCCTGTGTATGTTTATATACTGGATATAAATTGATGAGTACTTAACACTTATACCTTTTAGTGTATTTTTATAATCAAAATATCTACTAATGCTAACAAGATTTTTTCTATCATTGTGAATGAATAGTAAACCTTTTATTTTCACATCATAGCCTTGGTGTCTGAAGTAACCTGAGTCTATACTATTTAAATTACTAGTAAACTGGATCAGGTCTATGATATTTTATATTTTGATTCAACTTTGATATTTATGAATCTCTTTGTGCTAGTTACTCCAGAACTCTGTAGGAAGAATTCACTGAATTTAAAAATGCACATACAAAGAAACTTGTGAGTCTCAAGTGAGCTCTTTTAGCAAATTCTCTCTGGATCAGTTTCTTCTACCTTCCTAGGTCCTCTCTTTTTCTACTTATGTTTAGCATAGAATTCATGGCTTTCCAGGAATACTAAGAAAATAAGAAGTAGGCAGTTGGAAACCAGTTTAAAGCTAATCTCCAATGCAGCTTGAATGAGATTTCTTAGAGAAATTGCTTCATCAGAGTGTGGAGAATACATCAGTAGACTCACCATATCTGTAACAATGCTAAGGAAATAGGACTGAGTTCTACATGTCGCTGGTCATCATTGGCCTTTCATGTAGCTGCCTTTGTAGATCAGCCTACATTAGATACATAATATTACAGTAGTTTAATTTCAATTATTTCCTGTACATATTGCCATATTACCTACAGTCTGGCTGTGTTTTGTACCTCCTTTTAGCTCTTCCATCCAGAGAAGCTTAATGAGCCCTAAGTGTGACTTTAAAGAGGAACGAGGGCCCGTTTGATCGTATTCCCAGTTGTATTGTGCTGTGGTGGATCAACCCTGTTGGGCAATTCCGAATGATAGATAAAGTTGTATCTATGGACAGCTAACATCAGAGTTTGTCTAGCCTCCCTAGGGTTCACCTCACTTTCTCAAAGGTAAGAATGGTTCACTATAGGTAGCATGTCTTTATTTCTGAAAGTTTATTTTTGAATTCTTCTATTAAGGCTTACTACTGACTACATACAATGGCCTACCCTGCCCTGCCCTGCCCTGCCCTCTTGGACCCTCAATCTGATGAGTGATGAGTGGAGTCTGTCTACCCTCAATTGTCTGGACTCTTCTGCTGTCATTGGACAAACTGAACGCATGTAGCTTCTCAGTGGTAGACTTATATGTAATAACATGTGGCTTGAAAAAAACCATATTTCTCTTTCATATTTTCACAAACTGGACTTGATCCAGTTTCATGTCCATAAGATCTCATGGAGATAGACCAGAGAATCATCCCTGGTTACATTTGTCTTGTGATCCTTGTGATACATAAAATTATAATATAGATTAATTCTGATAGGAAAATTAATCCAGAAGTCTAGATGATAAAATCAAGAAAGCATTAATCATTGTAGTCCTTCATGTAGTGCTTCTTAATCTGAGCTTTATAGACCTCCATTCAACATGTATTTGCTGATCATGCACTCTTTTTGGAACACTGTACTGAGATCTCTCTCATCTGGCAGAGGGCCAGCAGGTCCAACAGCAAAAAACAGACATTTCATACTAAGTGTCCTTCTCTAGAAGAAAATAAGTGAACACAGCTATGACAATAGGACCAGAGTCAATGTGGTAATCTGAGAATTAAAAATTAGATCACTTATTTGGCACATAAAGTAGGTTCTAGACCCTTGCCATGGCATCAGATGATGTTTATTCATACAGAAAATTGTTATAATGTGTCTCTTGGATTACACTTTCTGTTACAAGGACATTATTTTGAATAGTACTAAAGAAATTGTATCTCTGCCATCTAAAAACATAAAGTTATCTCTACTCCTAAATGCCATGTGCCTAATGGCAATGGCTTTACTTATACTGGTTAACATTTGTCTTCCTTTTGAAAGGATATCCATGTTTGCCTAGGGCCCTAAAGCCCCATAATAAATCAATCAGTTGGTTCTCTTAAAGAGCTCCATTGTATTCAAGTCTTTAATGTCTTTACCTAATGAAGCTTACCTTCTAGATTGAATCACTCCATGTTGTGTGAGATTATATGTCTGAAGATTAAAATATAGCATAAAGTTAGGCCATTACCACAATTCACAAAAAGCATGACACAATTATATCGCTGTTCTTGTGTGGTAAAAGGAAGCAGACTGCCTCTGGTAATTTTTTTTATTGGAATAGAGCAAAAAGACATTATTCAGATCATTTATTTCACACAAGGCAGTAAGAGCTTTAATGATTTAGACCATATATGGAACAGCAGTTGCAGCAGGAGTTGCTATCTAATTAAACTTTGGAGAATCCATTTTTATCCTTTAAGACTATTCAAATCCACTAGACTGCCAAGCACTATGTTTAGAAAGGAATCTACTAAAAATCATTAACCCTGGACTCCTCAGTCTTTGCAACTATGTCTCACCCTCTATTAAAAGACTTTTGATGTTTAATTAAGAACTTTGATCTCAGTGGGTGGCTCTGTCATTTATAATTTGATCTTTTTCATCAGGATAACCTGTCACGGAATACAAAGCCAATGTGTCATGTTCTCTGAGGTCTGCTCTTCTAACTATTCCTGATAGAAACTGGGAAAAATATTATGGGAAAGAAGCAAATAGCTATTAGGTCAAGTTTCAACTTAACTTTTAAAAGCATTACTAATGAACTGCAGAAATGGCTGATATAACTAGAAAATAGTATTGTTTCACAAATATACTTTCTGTTCAGGATACATTTACTCTGGTAAAAACCTTTGGTTCTTTTAAGGACAGCCTATGTTTTTTTGTTTTTTGGTTTTTTTTTGTTGTTGTTGTTGTTTCTTGCTTGTTTTTTGGCAGTACCGGAGATCGAACTCAGGCTCTTGTGCTTCCAAGGTAGGTGCGGTGCCACTTGAGCTAAATCCCTGGCCCAAGGAAAGCCTATGTTTAAAAAATAAGTGAAATGAAGCTCATATCTGTGATAGGATAACAACCTACTTATTTAAGACCAGGTGTCCTCCTCTTCTTCATTTCCAAAGCTTTAGCTCCATGATTTAAATGAGGCTTAGAAATTCAGGAAAGGATAGAAACCTTCTATCATATATCATAGTGATTCACTTAAATCCCCTGATTAGCAGTGTTGGAAGGTTTTTTTTTTTTAACAAATCCAATAGTGCTGTGGTGAATTTCCAATCCCTTTCCAATCCCAATACAATTCCAATCCAATCCAATTCCAATCCCAATACAACATTTGGAGACATGTTGGTTATATTTATTTCTGTATTGTAATTATTAATGGATATTTATTGTAAAAATAAAATGGGTTTCACTGTGGCATTTTCCTACACACTTATGCCACACCTTGTTCATGCCCACTCACCCCTCCCCCTTCTCTACCTTCCCTTTCTCTCCTCACCCCACCTATCTCCTTCCTCTTTTGAAACAGTTCTTTCATTTTTAGATCACTCTTTAATTTTCTTTTCCTGGATTCAACATGTGAAAAAAAAAACTAGGGACACTGCTCATTCTGAGTCTGAGTTATTTCACTTAACATAACTTCTGGTTTCATCCATTTTCTTGAAAATAAGATAATTATTTAAAATTTATTATGGCTACATAATAATTCCTTGTGTATTCATGCCATGCTTTTTAAAATTTCTTTATCTGTAAAGGGACATCAGAACTGATTCTCCAACTTGGCAGTTGTGAATGGTGTCACAATAAATGGGGCACACACACTCTGAAGATTGTCATGACTGTACTTATAGTTCATAGATGTATTTCTAGTATTTTTAAGTCACATCAATAGTCTTTTCTGAAATGGCTGTGCTAATTTACATTCACACCAACAGGCTGCAAGGTTGTTTTCTCTCTAATGTTTATTATTATTTTTGTTGATGTTATTTTGACAATAACTATTTCACCTGGAGTGAGAAGAAATCACAGTGTAGTTTCAATTAATATTTCTCTGATAACTAAAAAAGTTGAGTACTTTAAGAATGTATTCATTATATAGACTTCTTATTTTGAGTCTTGTCTGTTCTATCGTTTGACCATTTTTTATTAGACTACTTAGTCTTTTCAATATTTATATATTCTGGAAGTGAATATTCTTTCACAGTAACAGCCAATGATAATCTCCCCCAATTCTGCAGGTTGTCTCTTTATTCTATTGATTGTTTCTTTTGCTGTGCAGAAGCCTTTTGATTTTTACTTGGCTGTCCTTGCTCCAGATCAGTCTGACTTTATGCCAACCCTCACACTTTTCAGTGGTTTGACATCACCCTAATCCTGGGTAATTTGGATAAAACAAAAGAGGAAGAAGGATGCTGTTATGGTCCCTTGTTGTTTTTGCTACCTTGTGTGCACTTTCTGCTTCTCCTCTGGAATGCCTGTCTGCCATCCACCCTGTCTTGGAGACAGCTCACTATGAACTGAGTACTCTACAAAATGTGAGCAAATAAACCTTCCACCTTTAACTTTGGGTGTGGGGTGTTGCATCTCAGCACCGAGAAATTAAGACAGATTCCCTTTACCACATCACAAATTAAGACAACCATCAGTTCATGTGCATCGCTAACACCTTGCCAAAGATGCTAATACTCACATCCTCAATCATGTCTCAATGCTTGTTGAGGGTGAATAAGTCCATTATATACTTTAAAAATATGAATACACTATAAAATTCAATTTCATGAAAGTTATTTTTGCTTTAACATATTATCAACTTCCTACAACATATACTTTCATTGAGGTCCATTTGTGATAAGCTGTTTGGTGAAGTATGTCAGATTCCCAGCAGTTTAAATTAATGTAGTAAAACCCAGAATCTCTGAAATGTCTAACTGCAGCCTGCCATAACATTTCCATTATCCTTCCTTGGGTGAGTGGCCTAAGAATCTACCTTTTCTGGCTCATTTATAAATCACACAAGTGTATTTCTCTTACAGGGCATTCCTATAGTTCACTTCGAGTGATGGTTTCTTTCCAGGATTTTGCTTCTAATGAGTCTCTTTGGTGCTGTCTCTCATTATAGATTAAAGGTAAAATTGAATGGTTCAGGAAAAGAAAATTCTTTGGAAAGTTAATATCCTGAACGGAAGGACTAGCAACATCTTCACTCAAGATGGAAAGGCTTTGCAAATCAGTCAGAATAGGGCTTTTTCTTCAAGCACCGGAGGTTCAGTGGGGTTGAAATTCCCAGGAATTTTAACTCTTCTTGATGTCATTATGTAATACCTATTTCAATTTTCACAGACCTCTCAGTTTCCAGACCAACGCCTTAATGTCCTTGTTAAACAACAAGGTGAACAGTTCAGTTGGTCCAGAATGTGCATTCTGATTTTAACTCTCATCCTGCATCACGAAGAAACAAGACCTTTATGCCTTAAGGCATAGTTTTTATAAACCCCAAGATTTCCAGACTCAAATTTGAGCTGATTATTTAGAATTCCATTTCTCATTTTCTCTTTTCCAGTAATTTTGTAGACTGTTAAAGGCAGCAACCCATTTCTCAATCCTGTTCCCTATTTCTCAATGTCTTATTTCATTTAAATATGTATCATTTTTATATGCAACTGTGTTGTAAACTCCCTTCTCTAAAAAATGTTTTTTTTAATTTAACCTACATAGCAAACCAATCTCAAGTTTTGTACATTGTCCCCAACAATCTGACGTCATTAGCTGATTTCTGACATCAGTATCTTTGTTAAGCTAAGTCTTAAACACCACATGGGACTCTAGGTAACTTTAGCATAAGCGAAATTATTTGAAAGCAAATCATCTCAATAAAAAGAGACTGCAAGTTTGAATTTGGAAAGTACACAGGAAACAATGCAAGTATCTGCAGGCTGGTCCTGCTGTCAGTAGAATCAGTGTTCCAAGGGAAGCCCCCACTGAAAACCAGTGCAGATAGAATCTAAACCAAGAATCAGCAGCCACTGGCCAATCCTGCTCCACTTGGGCTTTACACAGGTAAAGAGAAGAGCAGCACTCATGGGCTGCTGGGTCCTGCTGAGATTATAATCAGTTTCCCACATAGACCAAAAGAGATTTGAACTGGGAGAGATGATGAAGTGGCGGTTTTTTACCCAGGAGTACATGATGTTTTATTGAAAGAAAAAAAGGCATTCCCTGGCCCAGAAGTCTTCATATTTCATCTCTCGCATGCCCTCCAGAACTCCCTCTTCATTCTGTAGGTACAGGTTCGCTATTTTCTCTGAATGTTGCAGTTTTCTGAACGTGCTGTTACATTCTCAGCTCTAATCCTGACTGTATCTCTCCTTCTGCTAGAACCCTCTCAGTGCCCACCAGCCTCACTCGAATGGACCACTATGTATTCTGCAAAGGCTTATATTCTTTCCTATCCCTCAGTAAGAGGAGGGCGTCCTCCTTCCTGTAGTACCATCCCCCACTTATTAGCATTTTAGCACTTCCAACGGAAACAATTACCAATTTTCCCAATCTATCTCCTAGACAATATGCTCTTTGATAACATGGAATTTATTTATGCCCTTTTCTTCAGTGATTATCTCTGTGGTGACACAGTCTAAGAGCTTGGGTGGGGTGGAGTAAAATTCATTTTGGTCAGGAACCCTCAAAGCCTGCCGCCTTTGCCCCAAATTATTCTAAGAAAACTGTGCTTTTGAACTGGATTTATTCATTCATTTATTCACCTATAAATTTTGTGGTGCTCTGGATGAACTCAGGGTGTCATGCGTGCTAGGAAAGCCTTCAACCACCAAGTGACATCCAAGACCTCTCCTGACCTTTAAGCATCTAATTCCTAGCTAATTTTCCCCACTGAGATAATTAGCTAGGAAAAAATGATAACTAATGACCAGCACATGTGTCCTTTAATGAAATATGTGCTTTAATTCAGTTGTACAGATTACTTTATTGTGTAGAGGTAAATATTCAAGTTGATTTCTTCTCCATAGATAATTTTTCCATCCGTGTTCCATGTTTTTCCTGTGTACTTCTGTTCTTTAAAATTTTAAGATAAAATCACTTTTGAGCGGAGACATTTTGTAATTGTTTTGTCACTGGAGAGTAAAATTTAAAGGCAATAACATAATATTAAATTAAATGCAGAAATCTGATTTCAGCTACATATGATAGTCTAGATGCAAGCATAAAGTTCTAGCAGAGCAGTCTACTGGACACTTACCAGCTTGTGCCTTTGAACAGTCCACCAAATTTTTCTTAGTTGGAGTGGAGCAATGTTGACATTTAAGCCTTTGGGTCTTTTTGATGATTAAGTACAATCTTTGAGCTTTTGGAACATGATTCTGTAGTCTGTCTAGACTGCTATAACAAAATGCCTTCATCTACGTAATTGGTAAATAATTCAAACTTACTTCTCACAGTCTTAAGACTAAGTCCCAATTGACTGACTCACTGTCTGGTGGGATTTTGCTCTCATTCCTCAGCTCACAGAATTCTGTTAGTGGCACTGACACACTTTTTGGTTTGTGTATGCTCCATCAAATATGTACATTTGTAGCAGCTTCTTCTTAATTTATTTCAATGTTTTTGATTGTATCATTTTATTCCTTAGTTTTTGAAACCAATCCTTTACATGTAAGGTTCAGTCTTTCAATGTGTACATCATTCCCATGACCTTTAATGGTAAACCTGATCTTTTGGGAGGGGGGGTACATTCTTTGCAAACCAGCTAAGATATTCTAGAACATATTTCTACTTTTCAATTTGTTTTTGCAATAGTCACTCATATTCCTGGCTAAAGATCACATCCATACTTTCTATGTGAATAATAGAATAGCACTCAGCAGAAATATTAGGAAAGGAGTTATCCAAGACATCATAAAGGAAAAAAAAATGTTTGTTGTAAGTGCATGGCCACTGTCACTCCAAATGCTGAAGAGATATAACACAAACCTACTCTTTTGTGTGTAATTTTTAATAAAACCAAATTAAACATGGGTTTCTTATTCTGTGTCTTTTGCCAGCTTAGTGATGGAGATTCCAGAAATCTCTGGGAATTTCATTTGTTAAATCTGAAGGAATACACAGAACTGATGGAAACAAAGCCAAACTGTCTCCACCCTCCAAGGGCTTCGCTGAGGAAGCAGAAGCAAAGTGATTGTGACTGTGCTGTGAGACCTTTGATCTGATGACTTTTGCTCTTTTTCCAACTTCTAAAAAAGACATTTGGTAGCAGTGAAGGGAAAGTCATCAACTGATTTTTTCCATGAAACCTAATCACTGATTTTTAACTTTTAGAATGAAACCACTTCTACAATATTGTGTGTAGTGTAATTTAGTTATTCTTCCTAGTGAACAAAAAACCATATGAACTGGCATAAAAATGATTTTTAAAAAACCCTAAAATATGAAATAGAACCTGCATGATTCATGAATTAAAGAGAAATACAAGGGGAAGAAAAATAATTTTAATATTAAATAACTACCAATATTTAATGTTTCAGAAAAGGTTAAGAAAAAGTAAAAATATTGAAATGATTCTTGTCTTTGGTCATTTGCTTCACTTGTGAGAAGTTTTTGTTTGTTTGTTTTTGTTGTTGTTGTTGTTCTTGAGACAGGGTCTTGCTTTGTAGTTCAGGCTGGCCCTGAGTTCACTATGTAGCCCAGGCAAGCCTCAAACTCAGCAATCCTCTTGTTTCTGCCTCCCAAGTGCTGGGATTATAGGCATGAGCCACCACACCTGGCAAGAAGTTTTAATTTGATAGCAGTCACTGATGAACTTACTATTAAGCTGTTATTTGAAGGAGAAATGAGTTGAAAGATTCTGATAGGCAGAATATGAAGAAATGTTGAGGATATGTTTTTGGTATGGGCAGTGAAGTGTATTTGTAAGAAAAAATTTCCTAAGATTTCAGTTCTAATTAACTCAAGACAATATTCACAAATACATCCAGTATACCTACCAAGGTATGCTATGAACACATATAGAAAGAGTCATTATGAAACTGTTATCAAAATACCTCATCCCTAAACTTGGGGAGGCTGATCTGTTTAAATTCTTTATATATTGTAGATAATAGCTCTTTGTCTGATAAACAGCTAGTAAAGATTTTTTCCCATGTTGTTGGTCATCTTTTAGCAGTGCCAGTGACTTCTTTTTTTTTTTTTTTTTTTTTTTTTTTTTTTTTTTTTTTTTTTTTTTTTTTTTTTTTTTTTTTTTTTTTTTTTTTTTGAGACAGAGTCTTGCTTTGTAGTTCAGGCTGGCTCTGAGCTCACTATGTAGCCCAGGCAAGCCTGGAACTCAGCAATCCTCCTGTCTCTGCCTCCCGAGTGCTGGGATTACAGGCGTGAGCCACCACACCCGGCACTGTGGTATGTGGTATTGATGGCTGGTGTGTGTGAGTCTCCACGCCCAGCACTGTATGTGGTTTCCGGGGATTGAACTCAGGACCTTGCGCTTGTGGGCAGGCGCTGGAACCTCTGAGCCAACCCTCCGGCCCAGTGACTTCTTTTGCTGTGCAGAAGCTTTTCAGTAGGATGAGATCCCATTTGTTGATTCTTTCTGCTAGTTCTTGTGCTATAGAGGTTTTATTCATAAAGTCTCTGCCTAAGCCAATGTCTCCAAGAGTTTTACCTAATCTGTTTTCCAGTAGGCTTATTGTTTCTGTTTTAATGTTTAAGTCTCATATCCATTGTGAGTTTAGTTTTGTGCATGGTGAAAGAGATAGGTCTAACTTTAGCATCTGAATTGAACAGACACTTCTCAGAGGCAGAAGTCAAAGCAGCTAAGAAACATGAAGAAATGTTCGACATCACTGGTCATTCTAGAGATGCAAATGAAAACAACACTGAGATTTCATCTCGCTCCACAAAGAATGACCGCGATCACAAAATCAACCAACAATAAATGCTAGCGTGGCTGTGGGGAGAAAGGAACCCTTCTCCACTGTTGGTGGGATTGCAGACTTGTGAAACCATTGTGGAGATAAGTGTGGAGATTTCTCAGAAAACTAGGACTAGGGGTCCCATTTGACCCTGCTATCCGCCTGCTAGAAATATACCCAAAAGAATTTTTAAAATCATATTGGAAAGACAGATGTACACTCTTGTTTATAGCAGTTCAGTTCGTGATAACTCAGTCTTGGAAAGAACCCAAATGCCCATCAACTGGAGAGTAGATAAAGAAGATTTTTTATGCTGGGCATGGTGGCTCACGCCTGTAATCCCAGCACTCGGGAGGCAGAGACAGGAGGATTGCTGAGTTCGCAGCAGCTTACCTGGGCACCATAGTGAGCTCAGGGCCAGCCTGAACTACAAAGTGAGACCCTGTCTCCAAAAAAGCAAAAAAAAAAAAAAAAAAAAAAAGATTTTTTTTATAAAATGGAGTACTATTCTGCCATAAAGAATGAAAAGATTGATTCATTTATGTGCAAATGGATATGCCGGGAGGACACGCTAATGAGTGAAATAAATAGATCAGAGATAGGCAAATACTGGATCTTCTCTTTGATATGAGCACCTCTAAATGTAAATGAGCTCTAGAAAGTATGACAGTTTTTGTAGAATGGGAATTTTCCAAAGGAAATTTGGTACCAATAAAAAATTCAATTTTTTAAAAAAGTACCTCATCCCTTTCATGGCTAGTTTTTCAAAGTCTGGTTGAAATAAAGACACTCAAAGCCTGTGTGATATGTGGGACAATCATGCAGTAAGTTTGTAGGTAAATGGGAAACATATAACAGGATCCTGGAGAGCTGGAAATAAAGCCTCCCTGATGGCTCCTAGCTTTTTAACCTGGAAATATCAGGTGATCAGACTTAATTATATTTAATGCAAACAGGTTTTCTCATATTCGAGCTTCATGCTATGAAGATTCCATGGAATAATTTCTTTCCCATCATTCTAATTGGGCCTATGGATTCTGAAAATTTATTTCTAGAATCCTCAACATTTCACCCTTTGTGTTTGTGCACTGCAGGAAAGAAATGTTGCAATTACTAAAAAGATTTTACCTTATTAAACTTGTAGAGAAACCCAGGTGCAAAATTAAAGTCATGTACAGGATTAAATGGTCCATTTCTTCTTGAGGGAAACCAGAGCAGCTGGGCCACAGGAGATAGCACCATATCTGGGGATTGATGGAAGCCCACTGGAGTAGGATTTGCACACTGAAATTGACTTTGACCTCTTAACTAAATGATGGCTACTACTAGGTTTCAAAAGATTTTTTTCTTGCTTTCATAAGCTGCAAAATAGTTTCTTCACATTTGGCTGTAATTTTGTAGTGAAGCACTTTGTTTCTAGAAGTCTATTCACGATGACATTACCATTGTTTTTACCTTTGTATATTTTCCATTGTATTCAGCTATTCTTGCCTCTGCTTGGAAGTTGACTAAAGAGAACTAACTCAGGGAAGAAAAAAGCAGAGAGAAAATTAATCCAGCATATACACTTTATAGGAAAGAATTCTCATAAAGTAAATCTTTTGAAATCTGAAGAGACTTGGCCAAAACTATGAGCTATTATTTTTTTTTCCTCATGTAGAGAATTGTAGATTTTATTTGAAGTATTAGAAATTTAGAAAGAACTGGCAACATCATCTACTATGCATTTCACAAGTTTTTCACAAGCCAGCAACTTAAATCTAAATAGTATTTGCAGCTAAAGAACTGCAAATATTTCCCCTGGTAAATTCATTTTCAGTCATCAAAACATCCCTTAACACTGGCTTCACAAGTGAAAACTCACTGCCTATATTAATTTCAGCTCAGCTCTGTAAAGTTATGTGAATTCTTGGGCTTTTTTCATTAAATTAGGGATCAGTATATGGCATTATTTAAACATATGCACCCTACAAATGGTGAAAAAGTACCCCAAGGTAAATTTAAACCTATACCTTAACCTTTTTTTCTAAATACTTAGGAGATAAGAACATAATCAAAACTCATATTTTAAAAACATTATCTTCCATAGATAATTAAAAAGGAACAAGTAAAGCAACTCTTTTAAAAAATTAAATTAAGTTATAGGGTTTTCAGATATCCTTTCATTGCCCTTACCAAAAGGATTCCTAAAATTTAGCATCGTTTTGGGGAGCTCATCAAAAATTCATGAGGCTCTAATTTACTTAAATTAACAGACAGCTCAAGAACCTGCATTTTTATCAGGGCTCTGTGGTGGTGCTGATTCAGATGAGCCAAGCATAACACAGTGAGGAAATCTACTCCATTATTGTTTTTAAATTGTAATTCCTGACCTCAGACATTTTCTTTTCATCATTGCTTTTTGCGAGAACAGAGTCTGGGCAGAGAAAGTCAAAACTGCTCTTCTGCCATGTTATCATCCCCTAAGAAGGAGTTATTTGGGCTTGAAGTGGAGAGAAGGGCATAGAAGTCACTTTGAAAAATAGCAGAATTGTCTTTTAACATTTAGAACTTTCCACAGCCTATGGGAAAGCATAGAAAAAAGAGGAATCTTGAGTTTACATGGCAGCCAGTTGGCTCCTATGCCAGTGTGGGGACTGTAACAAAAAACCTGTGTCACTTTCTTGCCATTTGACCAAATGGAATCTATTTTAACGGTGCACTTTTTAAAAAGCCTCAAGGGCTGGGTGGAGTGGAGCGTAGACAAACTGTCAGCCCCGCGTTGACAGGATCCCATTTCTCAGGCCTGTACCTGTCCCTTGGGAGACATGGAGACATCACTGTGGAATGCACTAATTAGTCTTTCCAGTGGTCCACCTCGCTCCTGTCTTTGTCAGCATGAGCTTATTCCTTGGACACAGAGAAATGGAACTTTGCTATTTTCCCAACTGATCTAGCACAACTAACTGATGCTCTGGCACATCGAACAAACTTCAGATGGAAATAAAAAGCCACTTTTTGCATCCCAAACCCTCGGACTTTTTTTTTTTTTTTTTGAGACAGGTTCTCACTTTGCAGTTCAGGCTAGCCTTGAGCTCACTATGTAGCCCAGGCAAGCCTCGAATTCAGCAATCCTCCTGCCTCTGCCTCCCGAGTGCTGGGATTAAAGGTGTGAGCCACCAGGCCCGGCACTGTGGTATGTGGTATTGATTGGTGGTGGGCGTGAGTTACCATGCCCAGAATTGTATGTGGTTACCAGGATTGAACTCAGGACCTTGTGCTTGCAAGGCAGGCGCCGGAACCACTGAGCTAAATCTCCAGCTCCCTCGGACATTTTTTTAGTGATAATATCATCTTCAGAAATTATTTGAATAAATGGAGATAACACACATTCCGTGTGTGTAGATATGACATGTAAGGAAATGAGAAAGACCAAACACAACAGCCACTACTGAGCAACTTGGAGATTTTATGAAAGAAACTCCCCTAATTCCCCCTGGTCTAGGACACCAACTGACAGAGATTTCCTTGCTTCCTAATACAAAATGCAAAATAGATAATCCAAAAAATGGTGTAGTAAAAGATTTTTGCAATTGTCACATTTTCCTGTCTTTAGTTAATAGTTTAACTCTGAAAAAAGAGGTCACATATCTCAGTTAAAGTGGCTTACCTACCACACATTACCAATTCTATTGTGGTTCCTATAAGAAAGAATAAGGGGAAAACATCAAGTAGAATCTCTCAAAACAAAATATGTATCATCTTCTATCATTTGTTTATTTAGTAGTATATAAATTATGATACAACTGTTAGTGAACTTGTTTTACTTTTTGGTGAACTTCCAGCTTTCTTTTTCAATAATGCCAGTTAAAAGAATTGCACCTAGAACAAGAAATCTGTGCTCCACAGTGTTATTTTTGTTCAACATAATTTCTTGACATTTTTCTCTTAATTTTTGAATTTCTCTTACCAAAGAAGAAAGAGATATTGTGTGATGGCCAAGACAAAAAGATCATTATGTCTCTGTCCTGTCCTCATTCTACTCCTCTTTTCCACTCCAAGAATCTAAGAATAGATGCACAGAAGTTATGTCTATTTAAAAACCCATTTATATGACTTTTCCCACCCAGTATTCCTCAATAACTGTGTTCACTTCATTGTCTTCTTCCTGGGCCTGCATTACATTCTCAGAACACTAAAAAGGTTTTCATTCAACCAGACCTCCTACCTCAATTTTAATATTTTAATTCCATATTCTACTAGAGATATGAAAATGGTGAGCATTAGACAAAGTTCTGACAGGGAAAATAACCCTCTTTCTCAAATATTCAATCAATATTGAATAAGGTGAACTAACAAATATAATTTTGAGGAACAAAGGAAAATAGAGGCAGAGGGATAGGGAAGGGGAGAGAGAGAGAGAAACAGAGAGAGAAAATAAAGAAAGAAGGTGAAAGGAAGGGGGAGGGAGATCAAAGAGAGGGATAAGAAAGAAAGGAAGAGAGAGGGAGGGGAGAGGTTCATTAGGAGACTAAAAACTCTGAGAGACATAGACCAAACCTTAACACCTTCATCCCGCAAATGTCCATGTATTCAAAAAGTTCCTTCATTCGGACTTGTGTATATAGACCTGGAAGGAAAGAGAAGAGAAGATAAATACAGGGAGATAGGCTTCAGGTACAAAGATGCAGTTAGGTAGAAGGAAATTCTAGTGTTCTACAGGACATCATTAACACTGCTTTCCAGATTTTATAGATAACTAGATGAAATATTTCTGAGATTCCAAACAGAAATGATTTTTTTTTTTGAGATTCTGTAGTTCAGGCTGGCCCTGAGCTCACTGTGTAGCCCAAGCAACCCTAGCAATCCTCCTGGTGCTGCCTCTCAAGGGCTGGGATTCCAGGCATGAGCCACCATGCCTGACACTGTGGTGTGTGGTTACTGGGGATTGAACTTGGGACCTTGCACTTGCAAGGAAGATGCCAGAAGCACTGAGCTAAATCCCTGGCCCAGAAATAATCATTTTCTAAGGAGACAGTAATTATAACTTTCTTCATTTAGTCACTATATGCTGCATACATGCTCCAAATGGTCTCACTATTCTAAATAAATATGCACAAATAACATGTGTGAATTAATATACCTTTTAAAAGGTCATTAAATAAAGTACAAGTAAATACACAATACCTGATCAGTGCAGAAGAGAAGGGTAGGGTGTAAGGAAGTGTTCCAAGATTTAGTAAAGAGTGTCAGAGAATGATAATATACAACTAAATGAAAGAAACAAACCATCCTGAGTATGTTTATGATCTTTGGAATAAAATCAGAATCAAGTGTAGCTAATTTAAGCATAGAATGATCTATTTGAAAGATAGCAGAGTAACTTTCATAATGGAAGGAGTAAAAACAGTCCATTAAACGTATAAGCAATTTTCTTCATGGTTTTAGAAAGAAAACTTGTAAAATATACACATAGGCTTCTACTCTAGGAGTTAATGAATTCAGTTCACTCTTTTAGGACGACCCCATGATGAGCCCACTCATCTCTCTGTCTCTTACTTTCTGAGATTTGGTGAGGGATGTAATGAGGGGAAGGAATAAATATGATTCTGAAAGAAAATAAAAGAGCGTGTATATAGGGGGTGGGGATATGGGTAAAAATGAGAATTGACTGTGTCATATATTGGTACAATTCCCCAATGTTATATGTGAATGTGAGATGTATGCAAATTGTACCAATAAAGAATGCAATTAAAAAAAGAATATTATTGACTCATATTAAAGTCAACCTTGCCTAGATGGGGTACAAGGACTGTGTTGTGGTGGTGGAGAGACTCTACAGGCATGAGGCCCTAGGGGAGTAATGACCAGGGCTCTGACATAAAGGAGGAAAGGGGCCCATTGTCAGAGTCCATGTTGCCAGGGTCTCTGTTTCCTCCTAACAGAATAGAAGGGAGTCAAGGAGGTTGTAGTTTGCCTAGAGTAACCCTCTTCCTATCTGTGTTGACTATTCATGGAAAATAGTAATTGGATATTGGTTAGATAGCCCAGAAGCTATAGACTGAAGAGATAGTGAAAGAGCCCATGTGAGCCAGATGCCAACTTTACTTCATTTTGAGGATAAAAGGACTCTAGTCACTGTCCCTGGGTTCCCTGTGTCTTTTTCTTACTTTCCCGTATAGCTCACTAGCAAGACCCACACAGTCACTGGGATAAAAATGAAGAAGACAAGCCGGGCATGGTGGCTCACGCCTGTAATCCCAGCACTCGGGAGGCAGACACAGGAGGATTGCTGAGTTCGAGGCTTGCCTGGACTACATAGTGAGCTCAGAGCCAGCCTGAACTACAAAGCAAGACCCTGTCTCAAAAAAAAAAAAAAATGAAGAAGACAGATTAAAGACTGTAGAATCACTTAGTGTGATTTTTTTTATAATGGATGAAGAAACCTAAATTCACAGATATAATCACAAAATCAAATGCTTAATGACAAAACCATGACTGTAATCCAGAGTTCTTTATTCCCTAGTAAGTCCTCTTTTCACTCTATAAAACCACCTGTTTGGCCAAGAAACCTTATCTCATTTCTTTTTCCAAAATTTATTATTGTCTGTGAAATAGTACTCTTTTGGATGACATTGATTTGGGATTAAATCTCAGGTGCAAAACTTTCAGTGTGTGTGAAATTTGGTCCCTTGACTTAACCTTTCAAACCCACAGAATCCTAACTTGCAAAATGGGGATGAAATCTACCTCATAAAATTCAGGTAATTATTTTTTTTTGAGACAGGGTCTCACTTTGTAGTTCAAGCTGGCTCTGAGCTCACTATGTAGCCCAGGCAAGCCTTGAACTCAGCAATCCTCCTGTCTCTGCCTCCTGAGTACTGGGATTACAGGCATGAGCCACCACGCCCAGGAATTCAGGTAATTATTAAAGGAGATGATTATATAAATTTTTGAGTACAAATGTAAATGATTAAAAATAAAGTGTTGGTATTAACTGAGTCATTTGTTTTCTTAATGTTTTCTGTGTGTTACCACATAACCACTACAGCCCAATTTCACATTTAGGATGAGTAAAAAGATCTCATTCTACGCTGGAGATAGAAAGAAGATGAATAATTTCTTCTTTCTCAAGCTAAACCTGCCCATTCTCTCTGGAAGCAGTTGGCCTCATGCTGTTGGAATTTGCGTATCAGCTCAGCCAGAGTTGGATGGATTTACATGAGAAACAAAGAAACCATTTAACTTCTACAGTAAAAGAATTACTTGGAACCTGGCAGACTGCTGCCTGATATTTCATCTCTGTAGAGAGAATTAGATACAGTTTAGGAAAAAAGCGAAAGACTTCTCTGGTGCTGAGTGTAACATTTATCATAGTTACAAATAACTGAAGTGCATCTCAAATAGCTTTCCTCAAAGCTCTAAATGAAATCTAATTCCACTTACTTTTATGTCTGTGAAAACGATAAAGAGAGGCTAGAGATGAAAGCAAACTCACAATTTCTGTTTGAAGTAGAGAATATTTAAAAACATTTCTGTTGCCTAAAGGTAAACTAATGTTCCTTGGAGGCTATTCTGACCATCAGTCAACTTATTTTCAGGAACCTTTTTCATGCAAGTAGTTTCTTAGCTTAATAAATCAAGTAGTGGAACAAGGCAAATAAAAGAATATCATACAAGTGGTTTTTAATTTTTTATACTATTGGAAAGAAAAAACAGACCTAGAAATAGCCCAGAGAGAAAAAATAGTTACAAAAGGTCTAGCTTTAGCTAAAGTTTAGATATTAATGCAAATGGTCGTGCATTGGGAATCAAAATTGATTTAAAGACTACCATTTCTAAGAAACCTTCTCCCAAAAGGCTTCTAAAGTACATAGCTGGAAAACAATCAAAATGTATGCATTGGCTTCTGAGACTGTGGTGATTTCCTTACATCAACAGCAGTTTTTCTTAGTAAAATCTTAGATGTGTATTTACTAGGCAATGTTCCTTATGTAAATGTCCTGAGTTGTGCTACCTAAGCCATGACCAAAACATTTAGCAAATGACATTTGACTTCCTGTTGTTTTTACTTTGAAAATGTCCCTCTTTAAGCAAGTCTTGGCAAGTAATTTGGACAAGGCCCTGACATTTTCAGAGCTAGAGGATCTGAACACTCTATACACTAATTGCCATGAAGTCATAGTCATAGAATTGACTAGGAAAGTCTTCTCTGGCAGATTGTTTAAAATGATCAGAGTTTAGTGAGAAGATGAGCTATATTTAATGCTGAGGTGTAAGTGGAGGCAAATAGAAAGACTGAGCAAGAATATGTTTGGCAAGTTAAAGACTATTGAAAGACCAACCTGTTTCAGTAAGGTACATGATGAGGCCTGGCAGGGCCTGGTAAGTGATGGAGAAACAGAAAAAGGAACCAGATATCAAAGGGTCTTTAATGTCCTGAGGTGCCTGTGTGTTCCTCTGTTGACCCTAAGTCACATGTGGAAAAGGATAGTGTAACTCTGACTAGTTTTACACAAGAAATAAAGAAGGAGCTGTTCACACACTAGAAAATTCTTCGATAACAATGTAGGTGAAGTTAGCCAAACTGGATAATCTTCAGAAATCTAGATGAAACTTGAACAACGTAGGAAGAAAACAGTAGTAGGTGAGATTAGAGGATTATTCAAAATGCAATCCTAAAGTTAAGGTAGCTAAGACTGGAATATTTTCAAAACAGAATGTTTTCATTTCTTACAGAATATCAGGTATATCGTATGGGTGAGCCATAAATAAGTAGGATACTCTGGGGAAAATAAATTTGAAAAGGAAGCTGTTATTTCACAGTAAAAATGAAATTAGGCTACAAAAAATAACTATATGAGAATGGACTCATTACTGTTGCCTAAATTTTTCTACATGCATATTTCAATTATTGTGTGTCAATTACTGATATGTTATCTGAAAACAAAATATATGAAATGCATAAATGAAATAATGACATAATCCGCTAGTTACCTTTAATATCTACGTCTCTTTTTTGGCATATTTACAACATTTCTATGTTATGTTATTGTTACCTTTTATGCATCTATAGTTCTCCTGATAAATTTGGAGTTCTTTTTAAATACCATGAGCATTTCCTTTTACTCAACAGTAGGCAATATCTATAATGGTTGTAAAACTCAACAAAAGAATAACCTAAAGCTATCATTATGATAAAATTATAGCTATAAAAAATAGAACCCAAACTTAAAAGAGCATAAGGAAAAGCATTCATAGCTCTTTGTAAAACCAATCTTGTGAACTCTCCAGTACTTCTGAAAACACAGTTATTATCAGTAGGAAAACATTTAACTAAGAAATCAACATTCCTTTGACTCATTTAGTGGTCTATTATTCATGTGTCTTTTTATACTCATTAGAGCATGATGAACCTTGGGGCCTGAGTACAGTAGTATTTTCCTTCACCAACAAGCCCCACAGAGCCCTGATTTTCAAATGGTGATGCTGAGAAAGAAGAGAAACTTTGCTCATTTTTCTGCTTCTCCCTGATGTCAGAGACTAGTTAAGTCTTCAGTGAATGTCTTCAGGAAAGAAAGCAATCTTTGGGTACCAGGGCTGCAACCCATTCGGGGAAGAGTCTATTCACAGAAAGACAAAACCAAAATCATCATTGGTAGAAGCTGAGAGAACTTCCAGTTTCAAAGTCACCTGTTAATGACCATGTTCCTTAGTACTTTATTTTTTTAAAAAATTAGTCAACATGGTGGAGGAGTGAGTAATGAGGGGTAAAGAAAAAATGTGATGGTAATAAGAAGGGAAACAAAGCTTATGTATTTAAGGGGTGGAGGGTTGTGGGGTGGGTAGGAGAATGGGAAAAAATGAGAAGTAAATTGTGCCATATACTGGTACAAATTCCCAATGTTGAAAGTAATCACGATGTGTATATATAATGTAACAATAAAAATAACAATTATAAATTTAAAAATTTAAAAAATAATTAGTCAACATGAATTCTAAGTACTCATAAGGTGAGCCCATGGGGGAAAAGATTGTAGTCAGGCAAGGAGTGTTATCAAACAACTCAAGCCATTTCACTGGCATGACTGTCATGCTATCTTTATGAAACTAAAAATTTTATTACTTGCTTAGAAATGAAGAGATTTAGGTTTAGAGATTTAGGTTTAAATGCACTGGAATGTGAAAAATACATATTTTCATATATGCCTATTGTGACCAATCTATTTCTTTCTATATAATTCTTGGAGTGGGGGCTTCACCTGTCTTTTAATTATTTCAAATTTCACTAGTTTGAACATAATATCATACTAAGTATCTGTATGAAAAATGAAAAAATAAATTGAGTATCAGAATCACTCATAGAGGCTGTTTTAAAATGTGGAATGTTGCTTACCTCATTGAGTCCACATATCTGGGGGACCTTTTTTAAGATCTCTACTTGCATGAGGATCACAGTATGCTGATTGTGCACTAGAAACTTTACAGAACATTGGTCTAGGTGAGATGGAGGTGAGGAGACGAGGGATGAGAGGTGAAGCAGGCTCCCGACTTCCCTCCCTCCTCTCCTAACTAGCCCAAGAATTGAGGAGCAGCAGGCAGCTTCCTGCCTGCCTTCCACTCTGCCATGAGAAGGTGGACTCAGGGCCCTGGAGCTGTCCGCAGATGGGGACTGACTGGCATCTTCCCCAGAGCTTCGCCTGGGAAGCATCACTTCGTATTCACCACGGTTCTCACCAGTGAAACTTAACAAGTGGATTGCTGCATTGAGTCACAGTTCACTCTTCAGATTTAAGAATATCAAAGGACTGCAGATAAAGTCAAATCAAAGGCTTGTAAGGGTGTAGACAGGCTGCCAGCTGAGAAGAGGTCTTGCTGGGCTGTATGGAGACAGAGCTCATTCAAGTTCAGCCCATCTGTGCTAAAGATAATTTATGGCACAATTTGCACCACCTACTTCTAAGTATACTCTCAGTGAATGACGGTACGTTTAATAGATAATGAAAGATATTTTTATTTTATTTCTTCTATACTTTAGCTTTACTTAGAGAAAATAAATTTTAAATTGGTACCAAGAAATGACCGGAGTGGTCTCACGGCTCCAAGAATTTATGACAATCAAAAATACAGCTTACCTAATGTAATGTACATTTGATGCGTTTTCCAGTCAACTCATTCTTATTTGATGATAAGTCTTTGGTGAAAAAATATTTTACCATAAGACAGAGTTCACCGAAAATATTCTATTAGTGTATACCATGTGCTAGAGAGATGCTTCTCGTGTTTATGACTCATAACTAACTGTATAGTCTCTGACCTGTGCTAAGTATATTTTTATCTACATACCATTATCTACATACAAATAGGCTTTATTGCTAGCTAGGAAAAAATAGAAATGATTTTCACAAACTGTATGTCCTATTGCCCGTTTTATAGAGTCATGGATACTCAGGATATAGAAAGCTCAAAACAGTTATTCATAGATTATAAATTCAAAACATATGTTCCAAGGCCAGAGATTTAGCTCAGTGGTTCCAGCACCTGCCTGGCAAGTGCGAGGTCCCTGGTTCAATCACCTGTAAAAAATATACAACAATCCTTGCCATAGTGACTCACATTCACTGGCAATCAGTACCATACACCATAGTTCCAGGTGTGGTGGCTCTCACCTGTAATACCAGCACTTGACAGGTAGAGGCAGGAGGATTGCTGAGTTCAAGACTACCCTGGGCTACATAGTGAGCTCAGGGCCAGCCTGCACTACAAAATGAGACCCTGACTCAAAAAAAAAAAAAAAAAAAAAAAAAAAAAAAAAAAAAAAAAAAAAAAAAAAAAAAAAAAGAAAGAAAAAAGAAAAATGTTCCAAATGCACTCCCACTTGAACTTCCCAACCATCTATATTTACCAAACAAACAACAGTACTAAGATCTTATAATAGCCTATTGTTTAAGGGAATATCACTGTTTATAATTTAATACAAATGACAAGAATGGAAGAAGAAAATATTCAATCAAACTGTGAGATTTAGACACATATCATTGGCTGTACTTAATCCCTGTAAGTGGGTTCCAGAAAAAGTCAATAAATTTAGTGTGAAATCTCGCATTCTCATTGGTAAATAATTTCAACTAAAAATGGATTTTGAACTTCATTGTATTCATTTATGTATTTTATATATGAAAGACATGAATTTCACAAAAAGTCTAACACAGTGATGTCATTTGCTATGTTTTATTTTGCTATTAGCTTGTTAACACAACATGCAAATAATCAAAAAGAAACATAAATGACAGAATAAAAATAATTGTAAAAAAGTTTTGCTATGTAAATAAGTAAATAATACTGAAAATACGTGTTTGGGCTCATATGACTTCATAAATTTTGTTTAACATTTTACAAAATTACTAACTCTAATTCTGTCATCTGTTTTTCACCAGAATAAATTTCCACACAATAAGAAAATCTGGGTCAAGGTGGCAAATATCCATACATATTTAGTCTGTGATTTGAGTACACTAATTTAGCACTTAAAGGTTATAAAACTTAGTTGACTTCCATGCTAAGAGGAAAAGGCTTTGCACAGTACAGATGCAGAAAACACATTGACAAACAAAGCACTGAGTTTCCTGTCTATGTGTGTGTTTGTGTGTGTGTGTGTATGTATACATGTGTTTTTTTTGATGAAACAGGCCTGCTTTTCATCTTTTAAAATAAAAGTAGGGAATGTTTACAAAACATTTCCTTTGAATTTAAAATTAATGAAATTCATAAACAGCAACCAAAATGGATCCTATGAAAACCTTACACACACAAAAAAAAAATGTAACCATGAACTACCACTCCAGAGAACACCTCAACATAACTGGAATTAGTAGAAATTAATTAATGGTGATTTCATTCAGTACACGTAGACATTCATACATATCCGGGGGCAGGCTGCTCTGGGTGAGGAGGTTGCCATCCAGGCGCAAATGCTTGATCTTGGAGAAGGATAAAGGTCCCAGGATCTTACAGAAGCTCTTTACCTCAAACTCTGGACAATAAAGAATAGACAACTTTAATTATTTTTTAATAAAGTGACTTGAAACATGCATTTAAAAATTATGCAAGTCTCTTCTATTACCAAAGTGGCTTCTACACAGTTAGAAAATTCACTTATATTATATTTCTTTGAATTAAGCATCATTAAATGCATATTTTGGCCAACTAACATGGCACAGTGATATTCTGTGAGCAGTAACTACTGTAGATTAGAACATTCCATAGATTTTTTTTCAAACAACTTAGGAAGAAACTTTAGAAAGGCCTATACTAAATGTGTTTTATAACTTAAGAACTCCTTTTCAAATATGTCTGACCTAATGGGTCCATTCATATGAGAAACTCACTAGCAGAAGTGTCCTTTGTTTCTGCTTCTGAAAAGGAGAGACTTTACTAGTTAATGTATACATTTTTTTTCAGCAACTACGCACCAAGACAATGAACCAAATCTCCAAGGCCAAACCCAATCATAGACTCTGCACCATCCAAGCCAATGTTCTTCTGTGGTTGAAAAGTTATCATGAATGAAGTTTCGATAAGATCTAATGCTGGATCCTGTGACTATGCACACACATAGTGCATTTCCACTTTACCTTACTTAGTCCTTTACCTTGTTATTTTCTTTCATGCTCAAACTCTGCTTAACAGTGGCTTCACAGAAACTCAGATGCTTACTTAATATCTTCGATCTAGTGCCAGGCTCTTCTTGCGGTCCCTTCCTCTGAAGCAGTATGGAGCAACAGAAAGTTGATGGCCCCAGGCCTATGTCATGACTCTGCCTCTGCTACTCCTCCACAGGGTGACTTTTGAACACTTAGGTCATCTCCCTGCCTGATACACAGATCTACCTCAGTGTGCTGTGTGAAGATTAGTGTATGGAGAACATGCCAAATAACACTAGGATATAGGAAATCCAAAATAAGTATGGGTGTCTTTAAAATGTTTTTCTCCTTTTCAAATTCATATTAGGAATATCATCATGCTAATGCTTAGAGTTGCAGGATTAGAAATCTAAAATTGCTTTCAGCTGTGCAGTTGGTCCCCATACCTGTGGATTCCAAATTTGTAGATTCAACAAACCACAGATCAAAATGATTTGGGAAAAAATTGTTTCAGTTCTAAATATGTATTTTTAAATTATTATTTTCAAAATGGTAATAGTATAAGAACTATTTATGATGCCTTTACATTGTTCTAGATATTATAAATAACCCAGACATAATTTAAACTACCATATATATACATGTATATATAGTATATATATGTATATATATTGTGTATATATGTATATATGTGTATATATTATATATATGTATATATTATATATATGTATATATATTGTGTATATATATATATATATATATATATATATATAGTGTCAATTGTGTCATTTTATTTAAGGGACTTTACATCTGTGGATTTGAACATACATATGATGTTCTAGAACTAATTCTCCAGATACTGGGGAGGTACTGGAGAATGCCTATACATTGTTTTAGATGTTAAAAGTAATATTAGAGATTAAACATTAAGGGTCCATTTATGTTAAGGGACTGTACTCAGTGTGCATTATCATTACCAGCTAGTAACCTAAACTGAAGAGCTGAATATCAGGAAAAATAATAGGAACATATGACTATACATCAGAAATAAAGGAAAAAGAAAGGTAACTATCGTATTACTTTTTATGTGACCATGAAGAGCCAGCCACTGTGGCTTCTCATCTGCTTCACATTGAGAATCTCTTAGCCTCTCTTCCTTGAGCACTGTTCCCATGTCTCACCCTGTCTCTTCCATCTTTTGCTCCTGTAGCCTATGCCAGCCCAGTGTCCCTGCACCGGCCTTGCTCCTGTGTCTGTCTCCACCGGACCTCATGGCTTTCTACAGCTCACAACCACCCTCAATCTCTGTGTCATTTTGTTTGGACAGAATATCCTTCCTCCTAATCACAAATTTTTAAATACTGCATCACATATGGCCATAATCGTGAATTTTACACTGGAACCAACTGTAGGAGTTTATATTAATTTGACTGTCACTCATATGATAATCAGACAGTACCAAATTTTGCCTTGGCTGTTTTCAAGGTACAGCAAAGAGAGTGGTGTTTGAGACACCAATCATGATGTGCTCCATGAAAAAGACTTGACCCCACTAAGACTATCTCAGCATCACAGTGGAGTCATAAGGCACACTCTTGCTTTACATCATTATCTTCACCCATCAGATAAAGGTGCTCAATTCCAGTGCCTTATATTTCAGTGTAGCTATTTTATGTGAATCAGTGATCCCTGCACCTTTTCATCTGAATAAGTTTTTGATGAATCCTGGCTTTTTTCTTTTGTCCAACTCTGTTAAAGACCAAGGTGGGAGATGATAGATATTAGTCTCCCGCTTAATCTGTATTACTTACATTTAAAAATGTCTCAGATCTGAAGTGTGCACAGACAACCCAACTGGATCAGACCAAACTCTTTTCAGAAGATAAATGAAAAGTCAAATATGGCAACAAGAGAAGAGAGAGACTGAAAACTTAAACTACTGAAAGGGCCATGTAAAAGGCACAAGACTCTGTAATACTACCTTGAAAACAAGCTTGTCTAAACCTTTGTCATACACTCTCCCCCTCTTCTCGTAGTTCTCATCAGAACGCTATGAAGGCCACACATGCCATCACAAACATAGTGGAAGGAGATCATGCTCCTGTTAGCACAGTACCATGCTCAGTCCTGAGTGAAGATGCCAGGTGTGATCATGATAGTATGGTCCATTCTGGAGATAAGTAGGAGAGGGTTTGAAATCCGCTGCTGTTCTATCTCTTCCAAACTTACCTTTCCTCTATCACCCGAAAAGTAAACATGTGATAGAAATCTTTGTAAAACAGACAGGCCAGGGATTTAGCTCAGTGGTTCTGGTGTCTGCTTCACAAGCACAAGGTCCCGAGTTCAATTCCTGGCATGACACACCACAGTGCCAGATATGGTGGTTCACTCTTGTATTCCTAGCACTCAGGAGGCACAGGCTGTGAATTCGAGGCTTGTCTGGCCTACATAGTGAGTTCAGGACCAGCTTGAACTACAAAGTGAGACCATCTCAAAAATATCAAGACAATACACACAAAAATAACAACAGAAACAAAAACAGAGAAATATCAAGATATAATTCAGCTGGGCGTGGTGGCTCATGCCTGTAATCCCAGCCCTCAGGAGGCAGAGGCAGGAGGATTGCTGAGTTGGAGGCTTGCCTGGGCTACATAGTGAGCTCAGGGCCAGCCTAAACTACAAAGCAAGACCCTGTCTCAAAAAAATATATATATAATTCAATAGCATTACCCAACTCAAAGTGAAAAATCTGAAGAAATTTGATTCTAAATTGCATGATAATAATTTAACATCTGGACCTTCCAAAGAAAGGTAAAAAGGTAGTAGATACACAAAGCTAGAGTAAGAGATTTTTTTTCAACATCTTAATTCATTTTAGCTAAATGCAGTCAAAGGCAATATTTGTATTACACAGTTTAGACATTTGAAATGTGAAGATACACCAATGAGCTACAAGTACAACTTTCTACTTACTTTCAAGTTCATTGACCTCCAAGTAATAGTTTTCGAGGTTTTCATTAACATTTGGTATACTTTTAAGCTTATTATAGGAGAGATCCAGCTCAAGCAAGGATGATATATTAAAAGTATTCCCAGGTATTCCACTATCTGCCAGTTCATTGTGAGATAAACGCAGGTACTGCAGAGCACTAAAACGCTTGAAATACTCATCAGGAATGTTTTTAATCTGATTGTTATCTAGGTAGAGAGTTAGAAGAGACACAGGGAGACCAGATGGAAGTTTGCTCAATTGGTTGAAACTCAAGTCAAGGTACTCAAGTGACTTAAGGCCTTTCAAAGCAGCTGAAATGGCTTCCTCTTTCAGCTGGTTGTGTTGAAGTTGGATGAAGGTCAAGTTCACCAGACCTTCAAAGGAGCCAAGCTTCGCAATCTTGTTGTTAGTAAGCTGCAGATCCTCCAGAGTTTTGGGGAGTGGGCCCACAGACTCTGTCAGATTGTTGTAGTTTATATGCAATTTCTTCAGCTGTTTCAGTTTAGCAAACACTTTCCCTTTTATTTTGGAGTTTTCTAGAAGATTGTGATCTAGAATAAGCCACTGCAAATCAGTTACATTCTCAAAGGCCTTTTCATCGATATGGTCAATCTGGTTATTCCTAAGGTAAAGGTACTTGATCCCAGGGGGGATAATGGGTACACTTTTCAGCTTCAGTTCGTCGCAATACATGGCAGTTGGGTAGCTTTCTGGGCAGTTGCATTCTGGTGCACAGTTTGGTGATGAACGCAAAAAGGCGGGGTAGTAATCATAATCATAGTAATGCCCACTGGCACTACTGGCCAATGCCAAGAAGAAAGCAAGTGCACCCAGATTCATTTTCAGCAATGTGCCGAATCCTGAATGAAATGGAAATATACATTAATATAAAATAACTTACTTTCAGGAAAATGAAATTTAACTGTCAGAGTTGAAGTCCATCATGCATTTTATCATTCTCTAGGTTTTCCAGTGCATCAAAAACAATGTCATCGTTGTCCTCATTTTTGATTTAAGAGTGAGGAAAAGGTAGCCTAAAGCTGGCGTGGACGCCAAACCTCAGGTCAGATGGAGAACCCCTGCGCCCCCTTCTGGGTAAATCGAACACAGCTGTTGCACTCAATGTCTTCCCATCCTTCCTTAGCTAAGTTTTCCTGCGAGAGAGAGAAAGACAGAGAGAGAGAGAGAGAGAGAGAGAGAGAGAGAGAGAGAGAGAGAGAGAGAGAGAGAGAGAGAGAGAGAGCGCTTCACAGGGAGGTGCTCATTGACTACCACGTTGGAACACTGCTGTAGAACATGTCCCAAAAGCAGAAAAATGAAAATTAAAAGACACTTGTAAACCAACCACTACACCCTGCAATTCGACTTCTTTGAAATGTCTCATTAAAAAGTCCTTTCTGAGAAAATGGGCAGTGTGTGGTTTTCCCTGGAGGAAAGCTACCCTGATAAACTAAGGGGTGGGAGGGGGAATGAGAGCACATTCCTTTGAAAGCGTCTGGTTATCGTCTCTGAGGTGCTGAGGAAGGAGAACAGAACTCCCTGTGTGTGTCTGTATTTACGTTATTTCAAGTTTTGTATAACGTTCTACACTTTTAAGCATATTATAAAACTCTGTTCTGAAACTGACATTTACTGAATTAGCTTAGTAGAGCAAATATTTATTAACAAGATAAATGTCAAACATTCCAATCAATTTTAAATTTGGAAAGGGAGATGAAAATACTTCCCTCATTTTGACATAGTTTTCTGAAACACTCAGAAGTTCTTCTTCCTGCTAAGATTTTAGGAGGCATGGTTTACGTATTTTGAATTTAGAGGCCTCACATAATGAAATGGGATATGGAAGGAAAGTTTGTTTTTCATATTGGCTTTAGGAACCATGTAGGAAAGTATTCCACTGAGACTATAAATTTTAAATAACTTCTAATAATTATCTTCCAGATAAACCTCTTTCTAAGACTCAATAAGGAATATTTCAACTGGATAAAAGTTTAAAATTTTAAATAAATGAAAATTAGAATATAAGAATTGGATAGTAATACTTATGGCTGAGTACTTGGTAGCTCTGGAGGAGAAATCATTAATGGGTCATGGACCTACATTTTCATAGATAACACAGAAATACTGTATTTTCCTGTGAGGACCATGACCTGAAGTTTGCGATCAGAAAATTTAGAATATGGAAGACATGGTTCAATCAGGAATTTTAAGTATTTTTCTTTGTTTTAATTTGGAATTATAAAGAAGTTTATTTTAGCAGATGAAACACTCAAAGTTTTTAGAAACACTTCAATTCCAAATATAAGACATGAGATCTTAAGAAATTATTCCCTGATAATACAGTGGAGGCATTTAATTCATTTGACAGGACTTGGCCACAACTCTTACGTCTCACTAAAAAGAACATGGTGTATTTCTATGATTCTTTAGAAGCTACAGTACGTTAGTGCTGTAAAGACTTGTCCTGATTCTGTGTAAACTTCATTTTAAATTAAGTGTGCACCAAAGCAGTCATAGGATCTAAAATCTGAGTACTGGATAGTGAGAAAAAAAATGATTCTGTAGTCTTTGGCAGTGTAAAAATGAGGACTCTGAATTCAAAGAGAGTTTGTAATCATATAATGCCTCCACTATGAGGCAAAACACTGTATTTTTCCCCATTTGTGCAAATACCTGTGGCTATAGAGGAAATGCTTTTTTTAAAAAAGTAAATCGCTTCCCAGAATTTCTTGAAAATATGTTTCTTAAGACATAAAAATCCCAAATCTTTAAAATTAATGAAATAAGAACAAATAATGCCTAAGTGTCTTAGTCCTTTACCTCCTTTTTTTATAACATAAAATGTTTAATGTATTGTAACAAATTATAAAATGTATTCATAGCAAAATACTTTGAATGCTTATTGAATTGACCTTTCTTTGCTGGAATACTAGATCTCAGCATTAGTAGCAAAGAACTATGAGCATAAATAATAAACATGATCTCCACACTTTCCACTGTCTGGTTTAATTTCCCAGTGTCTAGTTGAAACTGTTTTCTTTCCCTTTCTAAACTTGAAGCATTTCAGAACTTCCTTTGCCAACCACTACAGAATATACTGCATAAAATGTATCTGAAATACATAAATCATGGAAAGCACATTATCCAAAATGTGAAAGCAAATGCCCAAGTCTATGAATGTACTATGGAACAGCAATTGGCAGAGTTACTATGGAACTTTCTCTGTTCCTGTTACAATAAAACCTGTCCCAAGCAGCCAGCATCCCCTCTGCTATAGTTAAAACAGCACTTACCTCGCTGTCTTGACACTGCTTTTGTTAATTCTTAAAGCAGATGCACTATGGATAAGAATCCACCAATATATGCTGTGAACTCTGTCAGGACGGAACAGACTGCCAGATTCTCAGTGATACAAGAGCTGAGGAGGGTGGGGGGGCCCCGCACAGTCACGCCAGTCTCTGAATGGAGTTATGTCATTGTGGGCTCTTGCGGTGTGGCCTGTGCATATTCTGCTCTCTAACGAAGTGCAGGTGGACATGGTGAGCAAAGACAGACCCGCTTGTTCCCTATGGAATGGGAGAAAGATACGTGCTTAACGGGCTCAAATACCATAGTTTTTAACCAAGAACTGACTGCTGCTCCAAGTGAGGCAATTCACAGGGAGAATGTTTCCCTTGCAAATGTCTTCTGTGGCTGTGGCAACAATTATGTGTGATTTGTTCAGCCAACTATTACGTTCATCTAAGGGTCCCATAAATCATGAGTAGGGCAAATAATGTCAGGAAAATGCAAATGAGAAAGCTCAGAGGAATTGAATCTTTTATATCCATCACTTTTGGAATCTATATTGACTTTCTTGGACTAAATTTTTGCCATGAAATTAACTTAGATTCCAGAAAAATGAAAAATGCTTCATGCTAACTGATACAAATGATAAACACCAGCATTTCCATTTCACTTATGCTAAGAGAACTCTTTTCATGCTGCTCAGATCTGGAACCAATCAGCAATATCTTGCCTGTTTCTTAGTTTTGGATTTCCTTTAGGAATTCACCCAAAACCTTACTTAAAGATAATATTCTGTAGTTTAATGCCAAAAAACTCACAAAAGAATAGAAAATATGTATACCAAAATATTGTAAGACAACGATCTTCCATCCTATGATTGTGTGCTAATGTTTTATTTCCAGTGATAAAATTAATTTAAAAGTTGAATCTCTAGAAGGCCTGATCTGACACATGTATTATTATCAGCTTCTGAAGTATACACTAATTTTTTTGTTGTTGTTATCAATTGTACTTAAGGGATACTTCCCTCCAAAGTATTCATTTCTTCTTCTTCTTCATAATAACTGTTTGGAATATTATACGCTACCATAAATTACCATATTACAAGGTTTTTTTTTTTTTCTTTTAAAGTCAATGTATTGCTTTTAGCAGTAAAACTTGTAGAAAGTTGTCTCCCTGTCCAGGACTAGTATGTTTGTCTAAAAAGAGAATATTACAACAAATGCCTTATTTTGATAGAAGAGCAGTTGGAAAACAAAAGATTCCTTCATGAAAGTAACTCACAGAACTGTAAGATAGTTTGTATCACTAAAATTTTACTGTTATTACTTTAAGAAAATGATTTAAAGATGTCAGTTCATAGAGGAAATGAATAAACACAGAAGGTAAGAATGAGAAAAAAGACAAATAGACTAATCAAATATAATTATGCTTATAAGAGAATTAATAAAACTATTGTAAACAGAATTGGGAAGCCTATTCTAAATATTAATTCTGAGTACATCAAATTTCATAATCTGTGATCTTGGAAAAGTTCTAGCCATTTACACTTCAAGATTTTTGCTTGTAATACAACAGGTGTGTTGTGGAGGGTGAAATAGATTTTAAGCACATTAGATTTAGGTTATTACTGCCAACATGTACTATTTAATAAATTCATTCCAATGAGATCTTACATTGAATTATTTTCTCATTTAAACCATATTTAATTTGTTTAGCTGGGGCAAATGATCATATAGTGTATCTGCACTATCTTATGTTTTTTTTCCCCAAACTGTAACATACTCATTATTTCTAAATCCATATGTTTTGTTATCATATTTCAAAGGTAGAAACAGAGACAGATTGTTTAAATAATTTACTGAAGTTACATAACAAGTAGATGGAAGAAGAAAACCAGGATTACTTTTACCTATCCTGGAAAGTTGAAAAGGCTGAATTGAATGGAACAGAGATGGGATAATTAATTAGTTTAAAGCATTTTGTTATTAGTTAAGCAAAACAGAAATTGGTACTCATTAAAAGGAAGCATGCTAGCTGAGCATCTTCTCTTTAGCAGTCACACATTCATGAGCCACATCCGCATTTCAGGGCTTTGGATGAGTATGAACTTTCCATCCAGACAAATAGAAATCTACACTGGGCTGGGGATTTAGCTCAGTGGTTCCAGCGTCTGCCTGCCAAGCACAAGGTCAATCCCACACACCACACACCACACACCACAATGCCGGGCGTGGTGGCTCATGCCTGTAAAAACAAAAAAGAAAAAGAAATCTACACTGCTATGTTGGATGTTGGAAGCTGAATGTGTTTCATAGGAATACAGATAAGTGTGCTTAAGTTTCCAGGCTTTAACTCAAAACTGGATCCCCTGTTGCCTGACACTGTGAGACTTTGTAGCTATCTCATTCTCCTCATGTTGAATCTAGCCCTGAACTTCTCAGGGCCTGAGCTAAAAATGTGAAAAACCAAGGTTTTAGGAAAACAGATCAAATTTTGAACTTTCTTATTAAGCTTTCCAGCAGTTTAAAAAATGAGTAACCCTGACACTTTTGTTTCTTCATCTTTAAAACAAGAAATGATCGAGTCTTATAAGAAAGCTTACAGGTATCAAAACAACAACAACAACAACAAAAAACAAAAGTAATCCACCTCTATGGGCATACAATGCTGTTACTATTCTACACAGAAAAAACTTTCCAGTGATCAGTGCATTTATGATTAATACATATACCTGGTATTTATTCATAGTGTCACAAATTACAAATTTGGGATGAATCTCACAGATCATCCAATCTCACTGCGACCCATTTAACAAATTCCCTAAATTCTGTTGAAGAGCAAAAGCTTGTCAGTTCCCCCTGAAATGCCTACGGGGGCTGGAAAAATGTATGTTTGAGTTTGCTGACTGCGTCCACCTACGTGAGATCCCCGGAGAGGAGGTTAGAGTATGAGACACAGTGGAATTCTCTGGCAGTAGAGGAAAATGTTCTGTTATTATGCTGTACATTATGATTTCAAGTCAATCTCATTACTATTAAAACTTTACTAAAAGTGCATTGTTTTGGCACATTTGCATCATAAAGGTGTGGAGAAGAAAAAATTTAATACTTTTTGGGAATTATTTTCAGGGGAAAGGAAAAATATAATCTTATATTTCAGAGGCCACACCCACTGTTGCTTTTTCTGAGTGTGTGCACAGATACAAACACAGATGCTTTGGTTGTCACATAGTACATAAGACAGGCATCATGTGACATCTGTAGCACTATGCCTATTTCTATAAACAGGGTAAATCATGGCCACTTTTTAATATCACTAAATATTAACCTTTATGATGGCTTCTTTGATATACAGATATGTTATGTAGACAATAACACAATATACAGAATATTTGTTGTATCCAAATTTACAAATTACTGTCATAAACAGTGGAAGTCCATTAAATCAGTTGTGCTTCCATTCAATCATTTGATCTTTGAAGAGGTAAAAATTCCTACCCTAGAGGAAAAATAGCCTCTTTGACAAATGGTGGTGTGGAAGCAGGTTACAAGTGTAATGAAGATGGAATCTACACATATATCTCACATTAGGTAGTAAGCAAAACCAAAATAGACAAAAGACCAAAATACGGAAACAGTTAATCTACAGAAAAATAAAATAGGTTAAAACTGTTGAAGTCATAGGAATAGGTAAAGGCATTTAAACAGAACCATAAATGTACAAGAAAAAGAAACCAAGAATCAATAAATAAAAGTGTATTAAATTTTAAAAGCTTGGGGCTGGAGATTTAGCTCAGTGGTTCCAGCGCCTGCCTCGCAAGCCCAAGGTCCTGAGTTCGATCCCCAGTAACCACATACAATGCTGGGTGTGTGACTCACGCCCACCAGCCATCAATACCACATACCACGTGCTGGTCCTTGTGGCTCATGCCATAATCCCAGCACTCGGGAGGCAGAGGCAGGAGGATTGCTGAGTTCCAGGCTTGCCTGGGCTACATAGTGAGCTCAGGGCCAGCCCGAACGACAAAGTGAGACCCTGTCTCAAAAATAAATAAATAAATAAATAAATAAATAAATAAAAGCTTGTGGACAACAAAGAAAAGAACAAATAGAGGGAAGACAATCAATACAATGGAAAAAATATTTGTGAGCTACTTCTCAGATAGAAGACATTGAAATAGAACTCAGAAATAATTAGACCTTCAGAAAAAAAGACTCAATTAAAAAATGGACAACTGGGGCTGCGGATTTAGCTCAAATGGCACCGTACCAGCCTTGGATGCACAAGGGCCTGAGTTCGATCCCTGGTACTACAAAAAAAAAAAAAGACAACTAAAATGATAGACACTTCTCAAAAGAACAAATAGAAATGGCCAATAATTAAATAAACAAAATGTTCAGCATTTCTGGCCATTAGAGAAATGAAAATTCTCTCAGAGCTGAGATCCCATCTTATAGCACAGAGCATGGGCATCATCAAGAAGGCAAATAATAATAACAAGTTTTGGGGAGAGTGTAGGAAGAACAGGACCTTTCTACGCTGTCTGTAGGAATGCAAACTAGTGCAACCACTATAGATATCAGCCTGAAGATTCCTTAACAAGCTAAAAATAGAAATTCCATTTGACTTTGTTATTCCCTCCTAGATATCTTCCCCGAAGAGTAGAGACATCATATTACAATGACAAATGCATAACCAAGCTTATAGCAGCATAATTCATAGTAGCTTAAGCTTGATCATTGCCTGTGTGTCCATCAGTGATGAATGGATAAAGTGCAGTATTGGTAAAAATGAAATACTTCTCTACCATGAAGAGCTATTTTCTTTCTTTTCTTTTCTTTTCTTTTCTTTTCTTTTCTTTTCTTTTCTTTTCTTTTCTCTTCTTTTTTCTTTTCAGACAGGGTCTTGCTTTGTAGTTCAGGCTGGCCTTGATCTCACTATAGAGCCCAGGCAAGCCTTGAACTCAGCAATCCTCCTGCCTCTGCCTCCCGAGTGCTGGGATTATGGGCATGAGCCACCACACCTGGCACTGTGTTGTGTGGTACTGATTGCTGGGGGGTGTGAGCTGCTATGCTCAGTATTGTTCTACGTAGTTACAGGAAATCAAACCAGGGACCTTGTACTTGCTAGGCAGGTACTGGAACCACTGAGCTAGATCTCTGGCCCAATAATGGATGCTCTTTGAGACCATAATGTTAACTGAAACAAATAAGACACATAAGACACAAAACCTTGTATAGTTTCTATTACATGAGAAATTCAAAGTATTAAAAAAAAGCAAAATGTAGCATGGATAGTAGGAAACAGAGAGATGTGTTACAAATGGGAAAGGGATCTAGAGATGGATGGAAGAAGAGAGAGAGTAGAGGAGGCTTCAGAAAAGATTTAAGATGTGTTACATACAATGATTGCTTGCCTATGATAGTATACTATAAATGTGTACTAATGAAAAAAGTAAAATTTAAAAAAACCGATTTTGCTTGGTCAGTCTATTCCTTTTATCTCAGTAGGTACACTTAAAGGATAACTTTTTTCTGTAAGGGTTTATGTGTTGAAATCAGACAGTAAAGGGGCAAATTTTAAATTTAATTAGTTACTTCTGATTAATATTATTCCCATTCTTAATTTTAACGTTTGAGACACAAAAGTATGCTTCAACTACACAGTGTTATCCTCATAAGTATGTATATATTGAAAGTTATTCTACAATTATTTCATTTTGTTTGCTATATAAGAAGATACATGTACACACATATATATATGAGGATTATTAGTAATATGATACATTATGTATTTTATGCCATTAGATTGGATTGTAAAAGTAATATACATAGATATACAATAAGCTGAAATATTGTAGGGTATACAGAAGGTCAAACAAGAAATAATCCATAACCAAAGGACAGTGCAAACACACTTTCTGGAGGTAATCATTGCTTAGCCTTTATTACTGTGGATATTTCAGGCAGGTGCTGCATACACAAAAGAATTTCATTTTTCCCCGAGGGCCTATGTAATAACTCATCATTCAAATAATTTCACTTAGGTAGGTTTACAGTCATGTATCTCTTGGGGGTAGAAATGATTCAGATTCTCTCTCTCTCTCTCTCTCTCTCTCTCTCTCCTCTCACTCTCTACTAATTTACATATTTTGGCATTTTAATACAATCTTGAGTCATGTTTCAAATCATTAGGCAATGCCATTAAATGGTGTCTCAAAAGTCATCTATCTATGATTTTTTAAATGGTGTTTTAGGAACTTTTGGATTTGCTAAATTTTTAGCTATTATGAGAAATAATGTCTATTCAACACATTGTGTGTACTGGAGGAACATGTTTTAGGAAAATGCTGAAAGTGAAAAAGCTCAGAAGTGTGCACATATTTTAGGATTTCTATATTTTTGTAGCTATTACACAATGGTTTGCAAAATGTTGATCTGATTAACACTCCCATATGAAATACTGTATGCTGTTAGTTGAATAGAATATTCAGAGTTTTATCTTCCATTAACAAAAACTGAATGTGATCAGTTTACAGTTTCTCTGATGTCTTTTTGTTTAAAGTATTTATTTTAATGTTTAAAAACCATTTCATTATTTTTAAATCACTGTATTCATTTAAGTAGTGTCTGGTAGTATCAGTCTCCTTTATGCATTTAATTTTTAAATTTCTTCTTTTTAAGTTGTGGAAACATGCAACAATTGTACATATTAATGAAGGAGAGTGTGACCTTTTTTACTGTCCATATTTTCAACATCCTAGAAGTTTATTTTTTAATTTAATTGAATTTAATTTATTGGTACATTATATATACACATCACAATCACACTCAACCTTGTGAATTTGTACCAGTATATGAGATAACTTAATTCTCATTTTTCCCCTTTTCCTGACCCACCCTACCAACCCCCATCCCTATATACAAAAGCTTTTTTCCTTTTTTTACCATGAGCTTTTTTCTTTCCCCTCATTATTTATCCCTAAATCCCCCTTCCCTTTGAATATTCACTATTTCACAATATCTATCATGCAATCTAGAACACATTTACAGATTCAGTTTCTCATACCAGAGAAAAGATAT